>JAULBZ010002641.1:0-18303 GCA_032360805.1 Neoturris breviconis | reverse complement strand
CCATTAGTAGAAATTGACGTTACACGTCAATTTGTACCAATGGAATGTCTTCATTTGGATTCCGCGCGGAATTTTACGCTAATGGAAATCCACCTTTACGAAAGCACTGGAAATAACTACAATAACATCCACAACAACAACATGCCTGTTTAATTATCTCTTATTATTAAAAAACATTACTAGTCATTATCTATTACCCATTCAAATTTAATTGTATGCATTAAACGAGCATTGCCATATATAAATATTTCTACTTCAACCAAATGGATAAAGTTCAAGTATTTCAGAGAGATACATATCACAGATAAAAGGTCACGAAACTTGCTAAGTTTGCTTTCACGAAATTAAATTTTAATCTCAGGAACTTAATGTAATTAACTAAGACAATAGGTTATCAAAAGGGTCAACGCGCCTTTAAGTTAACCAGATTTTATCTGATGATGCAACTAAAGAAAGTATGAATCGTAACATAAACAAGATAGTGGACAACATCACAACAAGTAAGTTTATTCAAAATGAAAAGGTCAAAATATAATTTTGACAAGACTAGTACGACGAAATAATTATGTAGACGTCAAATACGACGCGTTTTAGCAGACATTGTATTTTAAACGTAATATTTCTTTATTTTGTTTGAATTTACATGTTATTAGCCTGAGTTCCTGTCCCTAACTACGACAAGTAGCTATTACTACTTGTCGTAGTTAGGGACTGAAACGCAGGCTACATGTTATCGGTTTTCAAGAAAGTTTAAACTTCCACGCAGTTTTGTATAATCTTTATCTCAACGAATAACCCTCTATTCTATTTCTGCTGTCATCATCTTGGGTAATCGAGTTCTAAAAATAAATTAATATCTGTAATATAAACAAACCATGATCTGATAGGAATTCCCCGCTATTTCGGAGAAATTCCCAAATTTAAATTTGAGAAAATATTTTAAATAATAACCTACGTTGCATTTTTTAAAAGGGATTCCCCTTCACCAATCCTCTCTCTATAAATAAAATCAGCCACCTCCCTCATAAGTTTCATGAAAGACGTTGAATCAGCTGGAGGTTTGTTTGAATTTATATCTTTTTTCGTCGTATTTCTGTAAACTTTTCTTGTTTTTTCCCTCTTAAGTTAATAATATACTCTTAGGTAAATGTCTCAGTAAAATAAGAGGGTAAATATATGAATTGTCCTCTATTCTATTTCTCCACATAATTAATCCCTCTCCCTCTACATTCTAGTCCATCCCAGTGAGCAAAAACTTGTTCAAAGTCAGCAGTAAAGACGCTAGAACGCGAGGAGGCTTATTCATGGAGAAATACTATTTACTAATATTTAATGAAAAACTAGGTTAATCTCTCTTTCTTGGCATATAAAAGGACTACTTGAAGCCTACTAAAACTACCATTGATTACTGACTTAAAGGTACAAAATCACCCTCAGATGTTTTTTTCAAATTTTTCCTTCTGTAGTCTAGATAAAGTTCATATTGCTACTAACATATTCTGAAGACTTGACTCCATAAGAATGAATATTAGTGAAGATATAATTGATTAAAGTGGTAGGAAATTATGTATTTTCTATGCTCACTGTGTGGCAGCCATTTTGTTTGGCCAAAGAATTGTCAAGTTTTAAAAGTCAAGAATTGCTTGTTTTGCCACTTCTTGACATTTTTAGACTCTGAAATTTTCTGAGTATGTTTAGTATGTGTCACTTATCCATTTGACATAGAAATTGAAGAATGGACCAAAAAAGGTGATTATGTACCTTTAATTAAGTAAGCACTCGACGTCGGATCAACGTCAAAAGAACGTCAATGCGTCACGACGTTCGCTGACCCAATGTTGCATATATGTAGAGTTACAACTGACGTGTTGAAAAAAAAAACTGTCGAAGAATACAGTCTAGTAAAACTAAGTGGACAAACACTTGTTCAATGTCATCAGTAAACATACTAGAACAACGTCATCTGACGTTTGTCTAGCGTCTTTACTCTGGACTTTGAGCATGTCTTTATCCACTGCAATTTCAGGAGGTATTGACCGTCATGAAAGAGTCCTGCATTAAATTTTTACCTAGCATAGCTAGCATCGTTCCCATGGCTTCTTGCATTTTCAAATTTCGGAAAGGCAAGAAACCCTTGGAACAAGGGGTTGGAATAAGAGCCGGGGGTCAGAAAAAGTTCTAAAAATTGATAAGCATCCCCGCTTATTTAATACTGCAGAGTATGCACAACAATGGAATTAGCTACATGAGAATTAAGAGTCTAGTAAGTATTGAGGGGTTGAAGAGAGAGCACTGGACAAGAGCGGTTCCACACTTTCATTCGTAGAGGATGGGCGTACGAAAATATTTTGCTTTTTTGAGTTTAAAGGCACACCACCACAAATTACTTTTTTGTGGGTGCATTCTGCGAAGGAGAGTGGCAGATACAAATTATCGGAGTTTGATTTAATTCAACGAACTTCACCACTATTGAGTAATCTTTACTTCTTCCATTCACATCAATAATATCAAGGAAGTTTAAAAACTGTTTTTAAACTTCCTTGATAATATGTTGCAACTTTACTTCCCCCATTCACATCAATAATATGTTGCATTTTTACTTCTCCCATTCATATCAATAATATGTTGCATCCATACTTCTCCCATTCATATCAATAATATGTTGCATATAATGCGAATTTTTAAAGGAAGGTTTAATAGAAATGTAAATTGCAAGTTTTGAAGAAAAATTCAACCTAAATTTCACCTTTTTTATAATTTTTTATTTTTTTTATTTTGTATTTTTTTTGATGCGAATCGCTAATATCGCAACATTTTACGGGTACTTATTTTTGCGTATTTGACATAAATTCAAGGTAATATACTTTAAAGGAAGAAGCTTTCTTGAATCAAAAATTTCGCGACATTTTTAAGAGAAACATTCGCATGAGCTATTTTTGGATTTTTTGTGAGAATTAACTTTTGCAAATTCATGATTTACATATTTTTTACTTAGTTTTTACTCCTCGGGTAAACATTTGAACAACAAATCTGTCTGACGAGTCAAAATTGAGAAGGCGACTAAGTTATTTATTTTTTACCAGTTTCTAGATGTTTTTGGAAGGTACCACAAAGGACCTCTTTAAGATGCAAACAAAAAGACGGCTATAAGACGTATTTATTTTTACCAGTTTTGAGATGATATCGGAGGGTACCACAATGGACGTCTTTAAGACGTAAACAAAAAGACGTCTTTGTTAAGACGGCTTTAAGACGTATTTATTTTTACCAGTTTTATGATGATATCGGAGGGTACCACAATGGACGTCTTTAAGACGTAAACAAAAATACGTCTTTGCTAAGACGGCTATAAGTATTTATTTTATACAAGTTTCAAGATGGTACTGAAAAGAAAAACTTTAAAACACATCTTTGAGACGTCTTTTCACATCCTAAAGACGTCTTGACCACTTTGAGACCAAAAAAGACGTCTTAAAGACGTCTTGTGTTCACTGGGTAGTGTACCTGCGCACAGTCATAATAATGATTAGTAATATTTATAAACACCTGGTGTAATTCAGGCTTTATTTTATCAAATCTTTAATTATTTATTAATAGTATCATTTGTTCTATTTATGTTTATTTTAGCGACATAAGTTGAAGTTTAAGCAAATTATTTGATGTGTAAGAATTGCAGCAAAACGATAAATTTAGACATGAAATTATTGTGTTTACTCGCCATCATTGGATTTGTCCATGGAGCACGTTATCCATGTTGGCCATCAGAATTTAAATGGAGCTATAACAATTCATTACCAGGATATCAATGTCTTCATGTTATTGAGTTGGCTGAACCACTCTTTCATTTTTGGTATGATAATTATCTGTGTGCAAAATCTGGTCCTGAGTATCTGAATATTGGATGGACGTTTTCCCAAATAGGTATATCTCATGTTTTATTATAATCTGCGATTTCTAAATACCTTTTTAAACCCAATTAAGGCAAAATTAATTATCATTACCCCTATTTCTACCCTCTCAATTGTTTTGTTATCTCCCTTTAATAATTAACTGTTCGATCTGAAACTTTGTGACTTTTCCTAAAATTCATCTAGAATTATAATTCTGATTAGAAAAGTTTGTTTAATTTTTTGTTGTTGCCATAGTGACCCCAAATTTGGTACTGGGTGTAGCAGAAAAAATCGAAAAACATTTTCTACCGTCAGCAACTTTTTTTTTATATGAAACCGTATAACTTATTTTGGAATACGTATGTAGAAAGTTTCGACCAAAAATAATCCGCCTATTAGAAATAATAACCTAAAAACATGAAATTTTGCTACATAAGCTGATTTTAATGATTTTAATGATTTTAATTTGAGAACCATTCTGTTTTTAATTTGTTACTTTTTCTTTTATCTGTCCGGTTTTTTGTGTTTTCTAATCAAATTATAATATGGGTGGTGGATATATTGGTGCAGTTATTTCTATCTGAGACCTTATGTAGCTACCGTAAATCTTCTAATTAGGGCTCACTCTCGAATAAGCTCACCCCTGAAAAGATTTGTGGACATATACTTAATTGCATTGTCAAGAGTTTTCATTTCCGATATTGCACCTGCTTTCTAACTACCGTTCACCCCAATTCCTTCAAAAGTTAATAAGTATGCCTCACTTGAATAAGCGCCCCCTCCCACTCAAAATTTTTTAAAAAACTGACATGCTCTGGGGCGCTAATGAGAGGATTTATGGTATATCAAAGCTACATTCTTCTTATGGTGTTCTTTATGTTCTTATTTTTAAGTAATAAAATATTCTTTGTCATTATCCCAGCCTCAGGTTGTTCTTATTTTTTTTTAAGATTTGAGCCTAAATGTGTTGTTATAGAAACGGTGTATGGCTTCAAGGTTTGACCTAGTCTAAATTGATAGATCACAGTCTAAATATCTATACCTATACACACAACCTCCAACTTTCAAAATGCGAAATTCCAATGGTTTTTAAGCTGGATTTCCATTAGCGGAAATTCCGCGCGGAATGCAAATGAAGACATTCCATTGGTCGAAATCGACGTCACACGTCAATTTATACCAATGGAATGTCTTCATTTGCATTTCAAGCGGAATTTTACGCTAATGGAAAACGGTCTTAAGTATCTATATCTATACACACAACCTCCAACTTTCAAAATGTGAAATCCCAATGGTTTTTATATTTAACGAAAAGCTGTTTCGTTTAATATTTTGTTATTATTTCGCAGACCGAGAGAGCAGTGAAACTGACATCAAAAATCTAATATGAAGTTGTTCTTGCGTCTTTACTACGGATATTGAACAGTTTTTTTTCTTACTGGATTAAAGTTGCATTGTCTTCTCTTCCTCTTATAGGTGCGATAAGCGGTCAGAAATGTGTCAACACATATGAGCATTCTTCACCTCACTTTTGGTATGATAATTATATTTGCATGCCAAACGATCGTCCATATAACTTCGAATGGTCTTCAAAGGGTTGCATTAAAGATAAATATTGTATACAAATAAATGAACCGGGTTCACCGGCTGCTCATACATGGTACGATAATTATTTATGTCAGGCATCATATGGAACGTGTGATAATACTGGAATTGCCAGATGTTCAAACAGTGTTACAATTGGAAGTAATTTCGAATATACAATGTTGATTGTGTTCATGATATTGCTTGTTATTACCAATTCTTAGAAGTTTGAAGAAACAAAAATGAAAAAAATGCTAATTAAAATGACGTCGGGAATGCTAAAGAGATTTATCTCAGAGATTTATTAATTAACTTCAGACTTCTGTTGTTCCTAGCAACCTAGATCAATAAGCTTTTAGATCAATTTCAAATTTGTGTACCATTTGTCTTGATCTTTATCAAAGCTGAAAATTCGAATTTTTGCACAAATTTCTCTTTGTCTCAAATATGAGTTGAAAAGAACGAATAAAATAATATTTAACCATTGGACCGATCATATTGTTTATATGTGTACGATATGTTACGCGTAGATTATTTTTGAAGTGTAAATCCGGCTTAAGTATACTTGACTATAAATGAGCTTGCAATTTATTGATGCGAAAAAACCAATCAGTATAGTTTTAACCTTATTTAGATCGGGAATGGTGGTTGGATTCTGCCCCCTGTTATAACGTCTGAATCACCAAAGCAATATAGCTAAAACCTTTCCGACTTTTTGAAACTATCCACCTTAATGACGTCAGCGGACACACATGGGTCATAATCTGAGACCACCTTTTTGTACATGGGGAAATCCTATACAAATCGCCCAAACGTTATTTCGCAATAATCTGTGCTTGATTAATACTCATAACTTGAAACTTAGTCAGATTACATCAAGGAATCACAAAAACAAAGTTTCTGAACGTTTTGGTCACATGACTAACCCTTTTTCTCCGATTTCTACCAAGTTTTAAAAATCAGATTTTTTTTGGACGATAATTTTGGTATTTTGCAATGTTGTTGTTAAAAACGCGGAAAGTATGTTAAAAAATAATAAAATAACTATCTAAAACAGAAAACAGGATGGGAAAATAGAAGAATATACGGATTTTGGGCAAAATATGCTATTTCAAAATCTTTGTGATGACGTAATCAGAAAAATGCTGACGTCAGCAAAAAAATTCCACCATTCATCCTTATACTATTAATCTTACCCCCATACATTCAGAGTCCCAAAAAGCCCATACTGAATAGGGTTAAGTCAAACATTTTGATCTCATTAGTATAAATATGGAAGAGGTAAACGCAGGATTACTTTCACTAATATACGAATTGAATTCTATGTGACCGGATACGGTTCTGGATACAGTTTATACAGTTTAATTTATTCATTTTTCAGAATATATATACCTTAAGTACCAGAAAACTTTGAGTTTCGTTGTTTTTGCACGTCCATGCCCCCTCCTGTTACCATCCTTGTTTTAGTGGATTTACTTTGATGGGAAAAAATCGTCTTGATTCTAATAACATTGCCGGATGCCTTTACATGGTTGGGCTAACGAAAGCATAATCAATACATAATAAGGCAGTTTAACACTTTAACAAGCTTCTAAAATCCAGTTTCATACACATCAAAAAGTACATTATTTTGATGATTTTCTACTTTCTCGATATTTCTACTCACATTTTACTTTGGCTGAAGCATTTTTTGTGAGAGATTGTAGATCTTTTAGAAAACTCGACAAATTATTTGTTTCTAGCAGCCTAGTACCCAAGTCTTAGAACCAATGCTAATTGCCAGTTCTCTTGCAAATCAAAATTTAAGGCGTTTTGTCCAAGTTTAAATGCCGGATGTTTCCACAAATTTTTTCCCTCGTCTCAAATATTTATATGTGAGATTGTAGGTGAGAGATTGCTGAGATTAGACTTTCAAGCCGACTTGGCTTCTCGTTTTGGTTTATTCAAATGATGTTTAAGTCGTGACACTATTGACGTTTTATTTTAATTCGTTCAATTGAGATTTTAGTCGTGACGTTATGTTGACGCTTTTCTTTGATTGGTGCAAATGACGTTTTAGTCCCAACGTTTTATTGACGCTTTATTTTGGTTGGTTTAATTGACGTTTTAGTTGTGACGGCATATTGACAATTTACTTTGCTTGGTTCGAATAGCGTTTTAGTCGTGACGTTGTATTAAGGCTTTTTTTTTGTTGGTTTAAATGACGTATTAATCGTGACGTTATATTGACGTTTTCTTTTAGTTCTTTCAAGTGACGTTTTTGTTGAGACATTATATTGACCTTTTATTTTGGTTGATTCAAATGACGTATTAGTCATGACGGTATTGACGTTTTCTTTTGGTTCGTTCAAATGTCGTTTTAGTGGCGACGTTAAACCCCACAAAACGTGAAACTCCACCACAAAAAAAAAATTACCTCCACAAAAAAGTTTACTTACACATAACTCGTAAAGTAAAAAACTAATGCCTAATGTGGGTTATTCATCATTCAAAAGTTAAGATAATTTTATCTGCAAAATGGAGGTGAAAATAGTACGCCATGAAACTTTATTTTTGCGACGTATGGCACGTCATAGTATATGCCTAATTTAAAATACAACAAATAAATACAAGATGAAATATACATTTTTTAAACTTTTCCAGGCTAAACGTTTTTTTTTCCGGTTGTCGGTTGCCGGTTAAATGAAATAAAACGCAACTTACTAACTCGCGACTTCTGCCCGGCGTTCATTTAATTTTCGAGCCTTAAAGTGGGGCGCTTATTCAATCGATAAAACTTAGGGTATTTTAAATTTTTTGGGAAAATATATCAAGAACCGGCACTTTCATACTACTGAGAGAAGAAGCCCTGGAAACGAGGTTGAGTTTATATACAAATAATTTACTCTATAATGTTCCTCGATTCCAAGGCTTCTTCTATCTGAGTCTCTTCTCTCTTGACGTCTCATAGAGAGGAACGCTGGGGTTGCTCGCCATTTCAGATTCTGGTGCTTGGTTGGAAAAGCTTTTGACACTCGTTATAAATTGATCCGCTTCTTTGAATGAAGCTCGTTCCCAAGATTTTACTTATTTTAAGAGTGGCCTTGGAAACATGTTTATTAACATGTCCGGTTTTGCAGAAGAGTTTAGTTTTGCCTCGATTTATCCAATCGATTTATCTGCCTCGCTCTCAGATTCTTTATTTTTTAAATTATTTACAATTATAACTTCAATAAAAAAAGGATCCTGGGAAGGGTATTTTACGGTGATGGATGCCGTCAAGATAGAAGAAGCCCTGGGATCGAGGTTGAGTTTATATACAAACTGATTAGGAGGCGGGTGATTAGTTTTCAACTCAATTAAAAGTATTGAGCACGTGCTATTTACACAATCTTTACTGATAAGAAAGTTTCTCACCTTGAATATTGTTTTGCAATCTAAACATTATTTTCTAACTGTGAATATTTTCACTAAAACAAAGTACGAATAGCATTTATTATCTCTATTATCACCGATCAACACATCGACATATGTCGATTTGTAAATGAGTGATAAATCTGGACATGTATGGAAAAGAGACATATATTCGTCAGTTCATGTATTGTATATTTTTGTAAGACCGTTTCAGTACTTTGTTCTGTTTTACTAATATAACTACTGGACACCACCTGCAGAGTATTGCTTTTTTGAGTGTAGTTTTCAGCTTTAAAGTTGAAAATTGTACTGAATATCTCTCGTATACGAGTGATGTTTGCAGTTATATTAAGTCTTGATACCATATAGGATAAAAAGAACACTAGAAAGAAGGTTGTACCATCTTCTTTAAAAACGTCGAACACTTTGTTTTGGACACTGCATGAAAAATCACATTCCCACACGTGTGGAAATCTGAGGAAATGCGTGGAAAGTTGAAATTTCCACACCTTTCCGCATTGTGGAAAGTTTAAATTTCCTCACTGTGGAAATCAGTAGAATGTGAGCTTTCCACACATTTCCACAGTGAGGAAATTTGAACTTTCCACACATTTCCACAGTGAGGAAATTTGAAATTTCCACACCTTTCCACAGTGAAGAAATTTGAACTTTCCAACATAGCCATTTCAAAGCATAAGAGAAAGAAATTGAGTAGAGGTTGTCTTTTTAAAATATATATATATATAACGATATTAATGGAAGGAACAATAATATTTTCTGCAAAAATCGGAACACAAAAATGTTCCGGGAAACATCAAGGAAAAGTCCTGAAAGATTTTCCTTAAAATTAAAAGTTTATATTCTAAAAGAATAAGAAAGTATATTTGTAACAATGTCTACGACAACACCGAATGACGTTGTTTCCAGATCAAGATATGATGTCTCGCTCCGACTGAATATCAAACGAGCGTTAACCGCTAAGGAGACAACGATTTACAATAAACTAAATCTCCCAAGAACTTAAGCGCTTCCATATACAATACATAAATGCGTATTTGTCTTTGATTATCCATTTTATGAGAATCGTCACTTATTCTGTAGATGCTATCAAATGTATGATTTGAATAGTAGCATGTATCAACTTTGCAGATCCAGTATATATATTGTTTATTTATTACTTCATAACCGATCATAACGATAGTATATCACTTTCTCTACCCATACTTTGTCTATCATTGATGTAATTCTTAATTTCGTGTGTTTATTCGTATTTTCTAAATTTAAAGTTAGTCAAAATTAAGTAAGATTTATAGAAATGCAGCCAGGCAAGTTAAATATAGTAGCTACTTACCAACGATTTGAATATAATTCCTTTCTTCTAAGCGTAGAAAGATATCAATGTGTTTATTATCACAAAGACATTTCAGCGGTTATATAAATCGTTAAAAACCGTTATATTTTAAAATAAAAGTCAATCACATTCAAAAGATTTAAATGTAGCCAATTATATTGCATTCCCAAAGGTGTCATTTAGAAAAGTGTCGTTATGCACTATCACCTACGCACTAATTAATGTTCAATTTTCCATTAGCGTGGAAATTTCCAATTTTCACGTATTTCCATACATGCGGAAAGTTCAACTTTCCATTAGTGTGGAAATTTCACATTTCCACGCATTTCCACACATGTGGAAAGTTCAACTTTCCATTAGTGTAAAAATTTCAAATTTCCACGCATTTCCATAATGGATAGTCCAACTTTCCTCACATTTCCACAAAGAATTAATTAATTTCTAACAAAAATATGAGGAACTGTGTGGACATGTGAGGAAATTTGAACTTTCCACAAAGTTAAGATTTTATGCAGTGGGGCAACTATTTCAAGAAAACTTCATACTAAAAAGTAAATGTTTTTGCATTACTCGAGATAAGAGAACGACGTTGTTCTAGCGTCTTTTGTCGACTTTGAACAAGTTTCGATTCAATTCTTGAATGCAAAAATGCTATGTGAATATTTAAATGTAATTAAAGGCAATTAATGGTCACAATCTTTAATTAAATAAAGTTAGTTCCAAATTGGCTGCTATTACTGTATTAAAGACTGTATTAAAAATATATTTAAGTATAGTTTACGACATATTTCCTTTAAGAAACAAACATGTGTAGAAAAGTTTGTTTATATTATTACGCATTACTGGAACAAACGGGACAGCTACTATAATCTCTCCAAAACAAAACGTCTTTTTTTCGTAAACATAACCGTTGATATGTTTCGTGCACTAAAATGATAATAGAGATTTCCGTGGTCAGTTCGAGTTCGCGTATACATGGCAGCAAGACAGTCAAGTGGACACTAGTCTGATGAAACCGAACTGATCCTCTTATCTCTTACCCCTTCCTCTTCACATTTGCTTGCTTATTTTTAAAGAGAAAGAGAACAAAGTTAGAAAAAAGAAAGAAAATGTAAACAGAGATAATTGTGGAACCCTATATAGTTTGGCTTTATCAAATTACGTAGAGCGTTTTTTAGTACTTCTGTTTTTGAACCGAACAAATTACTTTTGCAGTGTCCCAAAAAATGGCTTTCAACTTTCAGAACTTCCTACTTTGAAATGAGTATAGCAGCTAAATATGGTGCCATTTCCTGGTTTAAATAAGGTATTCATCGCCAATTCTTTCATACTTTTTAGCTCTTTGAGAAAACTTTGTGAAACCAGGAAGAATATGAACGAAAAAGAATCACTTACTCCAGTCTCTTTCTTGTGACTATCATCAACATCGTAATGCAGCAAATACATTAAATATCTCTTTTCTTACAAACCCGTCTGTTTATGTATTTTCTCTTATTCTAAAACATTCCACATCCCAAAATTTGAGATATTTCTTTGATAATACTACGATTAATTTACTTTATCCTCCCTCTTCATTTTCATCATATTGTCAAAGTTTATAAATAGCCATTGCTTGGACTCCATTTAACCTGACTAAATATCAGAATTTTTTACAAACGTATTCTTTTTCTCTTTTGGCTAAAACTACATAAAACACTCTTTTAAAAACAGTCTAGAAACCTCCTGTAATTTTCGGATTTAAAGACAATGAACTATTATCAACGTAAATAGGCGCTATTGAAATCGCCACCGGAATTCATCAAACAAATTTCTACAACAAATTTCAAAAATCCCACTACAACAATAACAATCCCTCCGAGGGCTACAAAAAATCTCAATACAGATTTTTTGGGGAAATAACAATTTCCTATAAATTTCTGTATCGTTCACAACCTTCTTTCGTTCTTTCTAAAATATATATTGACTCAAACCGATTAAGAAGTCTGGATCTAGTGATACAGATGTCTATAAACAGAAATAAATATGAAAACAACAGATAGGGTTAAGGCGCAGGTGACATCACTTTCAACCAATGCAACGGCTTCATTTAGAATTCGCGTGAACGAATCCACCTTGGAGAACAGTCTTTAGAATCTACTGTATATTATTTTCTTGCTTTATAACTAATGTTTTGTAAATCTTACTTCTAGAATGGCAAAATTTAAACTTTTTGAATTATTGGTTGATTTCCATGTGATCTTATTGGTGTGCTCATCAAATATATATCAAATTGAGCATGTTGAGAAAGTGAACAGAATTATTATCAAAACTATTGATGATACTTCAGCAATACAATGTACTTTGCGTTGTAATACAAACGAATATTGCAAAAAATCTGGTATAATATATGCAAACAATGGAAATTCAAAATGTGTTCTGTATGGAGAAATGACATCATTAGAGCAGCCTGTCAATGAAACAGATTCCGTATATCTAATGGAGTCTGTAGGTAAATATAATTTTGTAACTTTGAAAGGAAACAGTACAAATATCTAATCTTAAGATTCTTCTGCGATTTACGCAGCGTGAGATACTACCGAATATGGTCCCAGTAACTTAGTCATTTTATATTACGTGATGATTGTTGCTCTTAAACCAGTACTGTTAGAAGAGTTCGGCTATAAATCATCACTAAGTACATTCAACCACAACCACTGTAATTCTTTGAACACTGAACCCTTTGGATTATATCTGGCTTTGAGTTCATTGTTTTGTAATTGTACATAATAACACCAGTACAGAATGATCTTTTGATATACACCTAAACTTTTCTAGCAACACCACCAACAACTACAACAACAACGCCTCGCCCTATTACCAGTAAGTATATTTTAATTCGTTCCGACGCTGCAATTCCGATCAAATTTGTGTGTTTTGGTATATACTGTCGTCATTAAATTAATAACACATTGATGTAACTAATAAACTCATTCAATCAAGCTAAAGGCAGAGATAGTTTGGTTTACCGATTCTGTCTCCTTCCGTCCGTCCGTCCACAACGAATTCTTGCAACGAATCACTCCCACCCGGCTAATACAGCATCGCATGAAGAATAGAAACGCGAAAAATAGTTACGCCAATTTAATAGTCAATGCACAAAAAATACCATAAGCCGTAACACTGTTACTATTCCGGTGGCAAATCTGTCTGGCAATATTTTTTTGAAGCGGATTGCTGAAAGTTTTTGCCCACATAAAAAGACAATATTTTTATGATGGAAAAGAAGCTACATATTTTTGTTCTAATTAAATTAAAAATAAAGTAAACATCTTTCTGATCAGGTAGGCAAAACCAACGAGGTAAGGATGGTCCAATGCGTGTAGCTACCTTATTACCTATCCTGTTGTTGTTGTTGTCCATTAATTAAGCGGTCGGCAATATCGACATTAACAGTTAACATAACTCTTGCATTTATCTTGATCTGAAGTTGTTGTGCAAGACCACCGGTTTGGCTTTGGCTACGTTGAAGGGCCTTAACAATAACAATCTTTGAAACACTTTTAGGTACCTCATCAACAGCATGTGCCGAATGTAATATATTTTCATTTTTGTTCAAAATATCGGTATCATATGTTTTGCATGGTGAATTTTCTGCAAAAATATGGAGGGCATCAATAGGGTAGTCAGGGTCATTTTCTGTTATAAATCTAGATTTTAATAAAGCTTCATCCTGTTCATCAAGTGATGCAATACGTACTTTATTGAGCAGATCAAATAATTGTGAATCACCTCTTTGTCGCATAACTTCATGTAGTTCTGCAATTTAGAAAAGTTTCCATAAATGCACTAAATTTTGCCATGCATCACTTTAATCAGCTTGAACTGTTCTTTGTTGAACAGGTGGAAGCTGATAAAAATCACCAACTGCAATATTTTTAAACTAGCAAAAGGAACATTATCTGGACATGCAAAGATTTCTACTAATCTGAGATGAATATATAGAAGTTGTAAACTTGAAACCATTGATATTTCATCTATTATAATGACACGTAGCTCACTCAACCTATTTCGTAATGCTGTTCGTCTTTTGTCACTTAAGCTAGGTAAATTCTTTCCAAAATACCCGACAGGTAATCCTAATGCAGTATGAATAGTTGTTCCATCAATATAAACAGCTGCTACACCTGTTGGAGCTACTAGTAAAACCTTTGGTTTATTGAGTGTCGAAATTCTATAAGAGAGAGTTTTAGACAGAGAATGTTAAATTGTTCTTATAAGGTGTTATTTACCATTTTCAGCTCCTCCAGTAATAAATATATGCAACGACTGGATTGAAATTTGAGATATAGTTGATAAATTCTTAACAGTTGTTTTTGCCCAATTATGAATAACGTCAAAGTATTGTATTCTCTTTGCTTTTGGTTAAGAGATCTAATTTTTGATACTAGGAGTCGTGTTAGGAATAGTGTAACTATCGCCAAGTATTAGAGCATCATCAGTTGGATCTTGAGACTCTAGATTATCAACAGTGTCTAATAATTGCACTTCTACTTCATCATTTTCTGGTTGTGAAAAAGCATCTCGATTGTGAACTAAGTCTATGCGTTGATTTAACAAAGCATAATCAACTAAATCTCCATAAGGTTCGAGAATTTTGTTTATTTCTATTTACAATTTCAAGTATGCCAGGTTCTAGGAGCTTTTCTGAAAATGTTCCCAAATTAGCAGATTTTAAATTTTCTTCATTGCGAAAAGGACAAAACATAAAAAGAAGGTGATGAGAATATTTTTCTGGGTATTTGTTGCGATTTGGCACATAGTAAAGCAAAACAGCCTTGACTTGTCGACACTTTAATTTTTCCTTGCAATTAGTTAGAGGAAGAGTAGATAGATAATTACAAGTACTGTGGTTACTTTCTAAAAGCAATTCTTCTGGAACAGTTAGTTGACTGTCATTTTCTAAATCAGTTGAATTTTTAGGAAGAACGTAAGAATGAGCCAGGAATTCGGCATAGCAAAAGCTGTCAAGGGTTCTGTTTTTTCCATTTGAGAATAAACAATTTGGTCTATCTATTTTCAGGTAAATTGCTATTACCAAAAACTACGCCAGGGAATGTTTTTCTCAGCTACAGCTCTGGTATTAAAAGATATACAGCTTCTTGTACAGAGCATTCTCTTTTAGTAGCATAAGCTCTTGCAATATATCTCATTTGCTCTATATTTGTTTTGTTAGAGTTAAAAGCTACTTTTGCAGCTTTTTTCATAGCTTCAGACACTTCATCTTCAGATTTTGAAAAATATGCGCACATATATGTTACAGCTTTATAATGGTTAAAAACAGGTTGTATATCAATATTCGCTTTCCATGCAATCAAATCTTCATAAAAATAATTATTTACGAAACATGAATTTGGAGGGCGTTTTAAATGAGTCTCAAAATCAGAATCACTGTAAGTGGAGATTGCGTTATAATATTCATCATTGAAAATTTGTAATTGTTGTAATATCCCTTGAATTTCCGGTACTTGCTCAAAGTGATCTTTTTCGGGGTAAAGATTATTGCGCTTCTTAGGATCCAAATTTGCATTAATATATTCTGAAACTTATTCAACAATATTTCACGTTGTTCAAGACGTTCAACCTTCTCATCATTGGACAAGTCTTTTAATAAAAGAATTGCAATAATTGTGCGATCAGAAAAGAAACGTTTAAAATGACACTTACAATTCTGATTCTTATATTTTCTACATGATTTCGAATGTGAATGAATTTGATATGTCGTAACTAGCTTGTGAAGTTCAGGGTTTTCATTAATATCAGGAGCATAAGCCTTAACGATATCATCAACAAATCTGACATATTCATCAATATTATTTTCTGTCAAGACCGGTGCATTTAAAATCCATAAAAATGAATGCATATGAGGACTGCCACGTACTTGAAATTTGAAACCAATAGCATCATAGATAACCTTTCCAAATTGGACCGTCGACAATTATTTCTTCAAAAAATATCTCAACTATTGAAAATGTCGGGCAAGTAATACAGGGTTAAAATTTAGGTTAAAACATCGTTCAAAATAACTCATATCTCGTCATCGGATAAATTTTGCCCTTTGAGTTTAGAAATTAAAGAAATTATAGAAATAAGCTCATTCCATCTTAAATCAGCACAGCTTAATGTCATAAAATGGCTAAATGGCTAAAACTTGTGTAAGAAAATCTTTCCAATATGCTGCTGTACCTTTGATTGGAGTCATAAAGCTATGTCCTTCGCCTTTAGCAACGAAACTTCAAATTTGGACCATAGACTCGTATCATGATTTAAATTATTTTAACAAATTTTTATGGCCTAAATATTTCCCCAATATTCTCGATTTAGGAAAAAATCGGACTCTATCAGATTCTCGAGGAAATTTTGCATGGTTTCGGTGGAAATTTTTTATAAAAATATAATCTCTTTGCATTCAAAAACCGATAGAAATACGAAACAGAACTACTCCAATTGCACTTTCAAGAATAAAAGTAATTTTTGAAAAAAATCGGATTAAACAATCCAAATGATGACGTCATCTGACACGTTTGTCGTTGTTCTGGCGTATTTACTGCGACTTTGATCAAGGTTTTGCCCACTGAGCTATGAGCTTATAATTTTCATTTCGTCGGACTTCAGCAATCTCCGTCGAAGATCAAATATTTTTTCAGCTAGATTATCTGATGTTGTTTTTTTCATTTAGATAAATCGAAATACGGATTATGGTGGAAAGAAATTCCAGGTCTTGGCTCTGTAATTTCAACTGGCCAAGCAGGCGTTTGGAGGGTTAATTCCCCTGGAAATATTGTGTTTAGAAATGGGACAGATAACTCAAGTGCATATAATTTAAAACCTGAAGGCTCTTCTTGGATATGGACAAGTAAGTATCTAGTTAAGGTGGATTTAGGTAGATAAAATATCTTTCTTTGACTTTTGCAATGAAGTTTTTTGCCTAGTGGAAAACAACCTTAAAGGTGGATTTCCATTAATAGGCAAATTCGTACGCACGAATTCTGATTGAAGCTATTGCATTGGTTTAAAATGTTTCCTATTTCCTAATGTTGTCATGACAACAATTGATATTAACCATATTAGGCCTAGGGGGAGGGGCATCATGGCCACCCCAAATTTTAAATTGTTTTTAAATAAAAGTGGTATCATGCTTGCTCAAACTTTCTGACTTTTCCTAAGTTTTAATTAGGAAAAAATATTCCCAAACGTTTTTTAAAAATAATTTACTCATCTTTGGCATTTCGATGCTTTCCAAATAATGGTAGACCAAAAAAAATAGGCGAATATTTAGGCCTAATAGGGTAAACACATTACGATAGCATAAATTGTTTTGTTTAAGGAAGGTCTAAGAAATTATAGCGATAAAAAACATTACCTGAAATTTGTCCCTAGTCGTAACAGGCTCATACACAAGGACATGTTATGATCTATTTTTGCCCTAAGCATTTATGCTTATCTGTTATATTGCTTTATATTGTTTGAAAATTTTTGCTTTATCACAATTTTACCATATAGAAAGAACTGCAAATTTCTTTTATCCTTATCTTTATCCTAATCATTTCTATTATCTTAATCTATTGTTCTTAACTCTATCCTAATCATTTCTTTTGTTCTTATCCTTATCCTTATGATTTCTTTATCTTCTGTCTTTATCCTTATCCTTATCCTTATCCTTCATTTCTCGATGTACAGGCCGGTCGAAAGTCATTCCAAACGGTAAAAATATAATTTTAAATTGTATTCACTATACAAATTATTTAGTACTATCTATTATTGTGCACTTCTTCATAATTGGAGAAAAAAACATTATTAATGACGTTATCAGGGATTGTTTCTGAAAAATTGATCAAAATCCAGGTTTAGCCAGTTTTAACAACTGTTCAATATGTATAATAAGAATCAAAGCTCATATCGGTTAAAATGTTGATGCAAATACGCAAAATCAGCACTTTTATGCAAAACGTATGACGGCACGGTACAAAAATGTGCAAAATCTTCGATGACGTTATAAATAATGATAAGAAAATTCTAATTTCAAATACTAATAGCTTAACCATAACC
>JAULBZ010002640.1:0-18305 GCA_032360805.1 Neoturris breviconis | reverse complement strand
CAAAATTATTGAATTTTACTTTTTTAAAGCTGCTAAGATATCTGCTTTTGGTAACGAATTTTGGAGATAGCTCCTTAGATTTAACCTTATTTTACTAGGGGTATTTGGTGAACATATATCACATATATCTACTTTTTGTAAAATAATATTTATATGAAATTAACTGTTATTAGACGCGTTACAAGCAAAACACATCCATTTCAAAAAAGATTTGCCCATATTCTTTGTGGTCTGGACCGAAATCAGGACGTGATTACTCACTTTCTGCATTAAACTATCTGGAAACCTTTCAATTTTCTAAACCATAGCTTAATTGTGGACGCTGACCGAAATTTTAAGTGAATTAGGTTAGTCGTCTGGTATTTATAGACGATAATCTCCCAGGAAGGGCATTTCTTCCCCCCATACCCTGTAAAATAGATTTAATGTTACTATAGATACAATCCAAATAATAGTACTTATTAATTTCAGAACCTTGGAAGGATAGATGTTGCCAGTCAATTAGATAATAAACTACCGCAATACATATTGGAAATTACTGCTACTGACGGTGGTAATAATCCGCTATCAACAACAGTTAAGGTTATAATTAATGTTGAAAACGTAAACCAGCCCCCTGAATTTACAGAAACTCCATACAACAAAGAAATTGCAGAAGATGTAGGATTAGATGATACTGTTCTAACAGTATCTGCTAGAGACCCAGATGAAGATATATTAACATTTAACATACCTAGCAATGTACCTTTTGAGATTGATTCCAATGGCATAATAACACCAAAATTGTTGTTAGATCGGGAAACAACGCCAGCATACACATTTAAAGTTACCGTTTCAGATAGTGAATTTACCGTTGAAGAACAAGTTACTATAACTTTAATCGATGTAAACGATAACGCACCTGTATTTGATAAAACAAGTTATGAAGAAACAATACCAGAAGATTTACCAATTGAGACTGCTATTGTTACTGTTGCTGCTAGTGATATTGATTTTGGATCTAATGCAGATTTTACCTATGCTATTACTGGTGGAAATGATGATGGAAAATTTATTATTTACGTAAGTAACAAGTGCTTCTCATAAATACAAATAATTACAGGGAAAGGGAAGAATAATAAACTCGAAACGATGTTTTGTTCAGCTGTTAAATCAAATCAACGCCTTATCTTTGCGTGACGGTAGGGATATTGATAAACAGATATTCATTTAATTATTGTTATTAAAATTCTCCATTATTACATTTTAGCAAAACGGATCAATAGTTTCAGCGCAACTTTTCGATTTCGAAACTCCACCAAATACATACCAGTTAACCATCACTGCAACAAATACAAATAATGCACAGCAATTTACTGATGTACCTGTTATCATCAATATCTCCGATGTAAATGATTTTACACCAGATTTTGGAGACGACCCAAATTTTATTGCAACTTGGCCAGAAGATACCCTACCAGGAGTAGTTGCAATTACTGTCACAGCTATAGATGAAGACGGAACCTCTCCTAATAACCAAATAGCTTATACGATAGTTAGTGGAGCTGATGACAAATTTGAAATTCAAGATCTGGTAAGTTTACCTGCATTTGGAATATTTTGTCAGTCATTCTTTTGTAACCTCTTAATAAGTGGTAATAATAGCAAAACCTATATATTTTTCTTCTGAATTGTGAGAACATTGCCACATGAACAATTGATATTAAAAAAAAATGTGAAATTACTCGGAGAATTAAGAGGTCATGACTGTCAAAATAATATTAAACAGCATGAAGACCTTCACATTGTACACGTGCAGCACCTCCCCAGTAGATAAAAACTTATTAAAAGACCGCAGTAAGTACGCTGGAATAGCGTTGAAAACGTTGAAAACGCTGTTCTAGTGTTTTTTTTGCAGAATTGTACCATATTTTTGTCCATAGGTTTGTTTCCTTACATATATAATTTTAATTTATAGCGATCTGGCGAAATTGTATTCAAAAATAAAGTGGATTTCGAAGTAAAAAATGATTACCGCATAATAGTTAAAGCTACAGATGGTGGTGGAAAAGAAAGCACTGTTCAGGTTACCATCTTGATAACAGATGTAAATGATAACAGGCCAATATTTGATCCTGAAAAATATAAAGTTTCTGTCAATGAAAATGAACAAATTGGTTTCTTTGTAACAAAAGTATCTGCAACAGATAAAGATGATGGTAGTAATGGAGAGATTAAGTATTCTATTGTGTCTGTTAATCCTGCAGAAGATAAATTCTCTGTAGATGAGGTAAGTAAAGTTCCTAGATTTCTGTTATGCGGAAAACTCAGCGCTTATGCTAAAAGAAGACATTCCATTGTGACGCCAATTTCTCCCAATGGAATGTATTCTTTTGGATTGCGCATGGTAGTTTTCGGAATGTCTGTATTAGAACAGTATAAATCGGAAGGAATATTCGAAATAAATATCAACTTTACATACTTCTTTATTTACAGGGCACCGGTAAGATATATATCAAAGAAAAATTAAACTTCGAAGGTACCAAATCATACAATATCACTGTTCGTGCCACTGATAAAGGTCAAAATCCACTTATATCAATACCTGATGCGTTAGTCACTGTTACAGTCACCAACTATAACGATAATCCACCAGCATTCAATGGAAAACCAACCGATTCTGATTATAACCCTGCCATTGATGAAGAATCTCCAGCAGAAACGTTTGTCACAATTGTCACGGCAACTGATCCCGATGGTGATGCATTAACGTATAAAATAACTACCAAGGATGTTCCATTTGAAATTGATCCTATTACTGGTAATATTACAACTACTGCGCCAATTGATAGAGATACTGTACCAATTACTGACAAAATTACATTTATTGTTGAGGTTTCCGATTCGGTTAATACTGCTACAATACCAGTATGCGTTACAATTCGAGATATTAATGATAATAGTCCTAATGTACCAAATATTGAAATATCCATATCGGAAGGTACACAACCAGGATTTAAGTTCCCAGCGATTCCCGGTTCCGATGATGATGATACAATTAATGCTGAACTTACCTATACCATCACTGCTGGAAATGACGATGAAAAGTTTAAATTAAATCCGGTAAATTACTCATTTCAAAAGATATTTGGGTGGAATTTACCACGCTTAAATATTAATTTCCACGAAAGTCAAAGAAAGATAGTAATATCTTCTTCTTTGTGCTTTCTCACGGAATTTATCGACTATAGTAACAATCAATATTAAACATATAGCAACGCAATTTCTAATCAATTTCGAACTGTCTTCTCCACCGAATATATTGTCCCAGACATCTACGTAGACGGACTAAGTATTGTCATAAGACCATACATAGTCCATATACGGGACTAAGGGACCATCTCAAAATTTTGCACCAAAACCATCTATTTTGGTTGGGTTAAATCAATTAAAATTGACAAAATTCAACAGAAATGGATCGGTTTAGAAGCGTGTTAGGTCAATGAACTTGCAATGGATTGGTTTCTTCGGGATGAAGAAACCAATTCATTGCAAGATCATTGACTCAATACTCTCCTCTGTAGATTTTATTTTTGAGATGCTCCCTAACCGCAACTCTGTTTCGTAAATGTTGATTTTCATTACGTCGAGGATAAGCCACGTTAAGACATTCCATTAGTAGAAATTGACATTACAGGGCGTGAGATGTCAATTTCTATCAATGGAATGTCTTCTTTTGGCTTTCGCGTGGACTTCACCGCCTAATGAAAATCCACCCTAAGACAATATACATCCCATATATGGAAAAATCCGCAACTCTGTTTAGTGACCGTTCATAGTATGTTTGTTATAACTCTCTGGTATTTAATGTCGTTATCTGCGTAAATTTAGTGAAGATTGAACATCAGTTCATAAGATTTGACCTAAGTAACTGTTATGTCAGTACCGGTTCGTATTCTGCAGTCTTTCATGCTGGATATGTTTTACTGCTTTAGAATGGAGAATTAGAGTTGATCAGTAGTGTTGATTATGATGAAGGTGTTCAAAGTTACGTATTAGAAATCACAACTGTTGATGGTGGAACACCGCAACAAGTAACAATAAGTACATTCACCATTCATTTGACAGATGATAATGATAACGCACCAGATGCTTCAGATATAAAAGTAACCATTGATGAAAGGCCAAAAAGTGGTGAATCAATTGTTGATATTCTTGCCACCGATGACGATTCTACTTCTAATGCCATGTTAACATATCAGATAACAGCTGGAAATTTGGATAGCAATCTGGACGGCATTCCAGACTTTGAAATTGGAGAGGTAATATGTATATAATTTTACAAGATTTCATATTGCAAATTATTAACTGTCATTGAAAATCAGTAGACCTAAGACTACCTTAATCTAAAGGCGTACAACATCGGATTAGGGTTAAAACAATCTCAAAACGACATGCTGTGTGCCCAGTGGGTATACCGAGACGAATCAATATAAATTTAAAGTATCACTATACCAATTCATTAATAACGAAAACGAGACGTTGGTTGCTGAAAGTTGAAGCTGGAAATGCAATAACTTTATTTTTGTGCAGTGTACAGAAAGGAATTTATTGCATTGCAATACGTTTCTAATTTTAGCGATCAATGCTTTGTTTTCACTGTAAACAGGTCTATTGTTTTTGTTTTCATTATGAAAAGATATATTGCTTTGCTTTCATTGTGAATAGATCTATTGCATTTGTTTTCATTGTGATCTATTACATTTGTTTTCATTGTGAATAGATCTATTGCATTTGTTTTCATTGTGATCTATTACATTTGTTTTTATTGTGAATAGATCTATTGCTTTGTTTTCATTGCGAAAAGATATATTGCTTTGTTTTCATTGTGAATAAATCTATTGCATTTGTTTATTTTAGATCGATGGTAAGATTATATCCACAATTGATCTTGATTTCGATACCGAACCAAAGCAATATATCTTAACAGTGACCATAACTGATAAAGGTAGTCCATCAAAAGCTATAGCAATTATAGTTACCATCTGTCTAAAGGACGTTAATGATAACAATCCTATATTTGACCCACCAAGCGATGGAGGAGAAAAATATGAAGTCGATATATCGGAAAGAACGCCTAAAGATACGACCGTTATATCTGTAACTGCCAGTGATAAAGATTCAAGTAGCTTTGGTATGATTGAGTACTTTATTGTAAATGGAAATTTAGATGCAACGGGCGATGGAATTCCTGATTTTTCTATTGAAAGAGTTAGTATCTTATATATTATTTTCAAACAATAGAAAAAACCCGCAAGGCTAATAATAAGTAACAAGTTTCGGTAATCTTCAGTGCATGCTTTCAAGTGTCTTAACCTTATTTGGCCTGGGGTCTTTTCTACTGGTGTAAGCCTTGGGGGAGATTTGACCTCCTCCCTCCCCTCTCTGTCGTTTTTGAGGAGGATTGCTACAAACCTAAAACTTGGCATAAGGGTAACCCATTACAAAAGGAACATTTAGGTATAAAAATGTTTCTGTTGACGGCATCGATTTTGTTGTGACGTCCTAATTTCTGAACAAATGGCTATTATGACTAGGCATTTTGGCACTTTTATGATCATTTTGAAGAAATCCTTTTTTGTAACTAGGGATAAGTTTCCCTTAATGACCAAACATTTGACATGTGGTGATTTTTTTCTTTTTTAAAGAAATTAATTTTGTTTAAGATATGAACCCATGCTTCTACTATATTCGATATTTTTACTATTTTCTACTATATTTAGGATGCTGGCCACATCAAAGTGAACAGCCTTCTTGATGCAAACAGCCCAGTTTACTATTTGGAAATTGAAGCACGTGATAAAGGAGGAAGAGTTTCACAAAATATAATTGTACAAATCAATGTATTCAATGTAAACAATCCACCAGTGTTTATTTTTGAGCCATATGAAACAAGCATAAAAGAACAAACTGCAACAGCAAACCCGTCACCATTTTACAGTGGTGTTCAATCTATAGATTTAGACAATGAGCCGTTAACATATTCAATCTTAGACTCTAACAACATACCTTTTATTTTGGAACCAGATACGGGATTAATCAAATTAAAACCAAATGTTGTGATTGATCGCGAAGATAAAGAATTGTATATAATAAACATTGAAGTTACTGATGGCATTGATATTGATCAATCAACTGTGCAAATAACCATTTCTGATATCAACGATAATTCACCATTATTTAACAAAACCTCATATTCCATAGAACTATACGAAAACGTTCCTATTGATGTTGTATACTTAACGATAGATGCTACTGATGAAGATAAGGGCGAAAATCAAAGGATATGTTATGAACTGTTATCTGCTGGAAATGAAGAAGGAAAATTTGAACTTAATTCGGTAAGAGACGGTCTTAAAGCTTATAATATGCGCATTATCAGATACGTTGCTCAACGAATGAGATGAGCGAATTTGTCTCGTGAAAATCCGCCTTAAACCTATAATGTCTAGGCTCATTATGGCTCTGAAAGCCTGGGGGAGAATCTGCATATTTCTTTTTCAAATTTATACCAAAGGTTCTTCAACTACATATTAGCATAAGACTATTGGCAGGTGCCTTATTGTTTTATACTTATGACGTCATATCTTTTCTTATCTTAACGGTGGATTTATACTAGGCGAGGAATTCGCCGCGAAAAAGAAGGAGGAAAGTTATTGTCACTCCAATCACTACTTTGTGAATCTCAAAAAATCGTACAATATGATGGAATTTGTAGCACGAAAGTTTACTGGATACAAAGTAACTTCTATTGTAGACATTCTTAGTACTTAGTGTTACTGATTGCTTATTAGAGAAACTATGTGTGACCTGAGGAACCGACTCAAAAACTTAAACGTTTTTGAGAAAAGAATTGAGTCAAGTGTCTTGGACTGGATTGGTTCATTCTTTTTCGAACCGAAGAAATAACAATCCATTATGTTCGTTCGCTGACATACCACCCTTATGTTCCAAACATTGAATTTATTCAATAAATCTAGATTCTTTGAATCTATCAACAAAGTTGTTTTTGGCACGTAAAATCTCAGAGGGTAAAAACTTGTTTAAAGTCCCCAGTAAAAACGCTAGAACAACGTAGTTCAAAGTTGTTCTATCGTGTTTGTTATTGACTTTGAACAATGTTTTGTCAACTGGGAATCTTCTATTCTTCACATAGGAAAATGGAAAATTAAAACTTATTGTTTCATTGGATTATGATACGACCCAACAATATGATTTAACAGTCAAAGCCACAGATAAAGGCAATCCAGCAAGATTTACAACAACGCCTGTTACCATTGTAGTGTTAGATATAAACGATAATGCGCCAATATTTGAATCATCCTACATCAAACGTACATTCCCAGAAGATACTGCAATCGGTACAGAAGTAGCTACTCTCTTTGCTCAAGATGATGATTTCAGTGCAGAATTTGGAACAGTAACTTACTCAATTGAAACAGGAAATGATGATTATCTTGATAAATTTGAACTGACTGTAAGAATACTACCCAGTTGGCAGGAATTTATTCAATATTTGCAGTAAAGATACTAAAACAACATTTTCTAACGTTATAGCGTCTTTAATGTAGAATTCGAACATGTTCTTGTCAACAAAACTTTACACAAATAAAACGAAGGCAACAAGTTTATACTTTAAACAACAAACGCCTTGTTTTCAGTATTTCTGAAAAGGTCTAAATGATGAATGGTAAATACGTTACTGAATGGTGCATGGAAGTGTGCGGAATTAAAATATTTTATATTTTGGCTCTGTGTAGATTTTTCTATGATACACTTTGTATCGTTCTGGTTGTTATAAATAGCGTTAGCTCTTTGCTGATAGTGAAAATATTATTGCAGAAATCCTCCTTTAATATTTCTGTTTAACCCTATTTCTACTGGGATTTTTAGAGCTCTGAGACATTGACTCCATATCTTTTAGCAGAACCATGCTGTAATCTTGAAACTCTCCAGGAAGTTGAATTAACCCATAATAAACATTTTTGCATAATTATTTTTGTGATGACGTTATTTTTTATGATGACGTCATCAAGGAAAAACAGGTAGGCAAAAATAAATTTTTAGGGAAAATTTGTTTTGATCTCCATAATGTTTTTTCAGCAAAAATAAGAAAAAAATCTTTTTTTTCTTTCAAAAAATAGGAAAAGTCCCAAAATCTCTAGTCATATAAGGCATTCATTCAAAAGTTATGAAAAAGTATGACAGGGGGGCACAATGTGCCCCCCAGTAGAAATTGGGTTAAGGGAAAAGTTGAAAAAAACACCAAAAACGAAAAACGAATAAAATTTTTTTTTCATTATATTTAGCCTGGTGGAATAATCAAATTCAAAGCACAAGTAGACTTTGAAGACAATATTAATAGGTATATACTAACAGTAAAAGCAAGTGACAATGCAGGACAAGTATCAAGTACTGATGCAACAGTTGAAATTATTATCACCGATGTCAATGACAATTATCCAAAATTTCCAAAAGAATGTTATCTTGTGAACTTAAAAGAAACATCTACCCCTACATTCATTAATATATTTACTGCCAATGATCCTGATTTTGGACCATTAATGTACAGTATCACTGCTGGTAATGACAATGGCGACTTTGATATAAATATGGTAAGTGAAATAGTCACATGTTTAGTAGTTTTGGTTGAAATGACACTTTATTTGGGAGTGAAATTAATCCGTGATAGCTATAACTAGTGAAAACCACTTCTGTACTTTAAATATACAAATTTCTAGTTGAAAAGAGCAACACATTACAATTAAATTTTGAATATAAACATGAAAAACTGAAGAAATATCTGTAGTAACACGTCTATTTAAAAAGTTGTTCAATGTCGACAATGTGACAACAAGATTCAATTGGATTGCAGCTCTCCCAAGTACTGATTTAACTAATAAAATCCAACGTAGTATCTTTATATAAGTGGACAGAAAAGTCTACGTTTCGGTCATAGACTAAACCTAACAAAATCCTTTAATAAATGTTTAGAATACTGCAGCACTTAGTGTTAATAACACATTAAATCCTGGTACTAAGCACGAACTGGAAATAACTGCATCAGACAAAGGTGCACCATCAAAAACAGGTACAACAATAATAAAGATAACAATCACTGATGTAAATGAACCGCCTGTTATTGACCCACAACAAGAATGTATATCTATACTTGATACCAATCAAGGAGTCGTATTTACTGTTTCTGCAAGTGATCCAGATATCAATGAAAATGGGAATCTATACTACTCTATTAGCGGCGGGGATGGCAAATTTGTAATTGATCAGGTATTTAGCAGTTCACATTACACGTTAACAACCCAGTGGGCAACAGGTTGATCAAAGTTTGCAGTAATGACGTTAGAAAACGTTGAAAATGTTGTTCTAAAATCTTTACTGTGGACTTTGAATAAGTTTTTGCCCACTGAGTACTGTGTATTAATTACCATGAAGTTATCCCCCGCATTACTCCATTATCCATATAATATTTTTGTTCTATTTCACCATTTGTAGGGGGTAATGATAGCCAAAAAATAGTAATTATTCTCTTCCCATTATTGATAATATTACCCCCTTAATAATTAATATTAAAGGGATTTTATAAACTAAAAATATCAGGAGGTCATGAGCGTTATGAGAATGTTAAACGGATTTCATATATTAATAGTAGCATGAGGAGATGCCTTAATATTGCTAATACTATTATTGCTTTTTCAGTATGGTGCTGTCACTACAACTGGATCCTTAGTATCACCAACTGCAATTGTGGTTCAATACACGTTAATAGTCACTGTAACCGATGGTGGAAAACCTCCGTTGTCAGATACCGAATCATTCTGTGTTAATATACATCCATCTAACCATCCTCCAAGAATAACACCACACCTTCCAATAACACTCCTTGATAATAGATCTCCAGGAATTATCACAACGGTGATTGCAAGTGATGAAGACGATGGAACTAATGGTATGCTTGAATACTTTGTCACTGGTGGCAATGATAAAGGACTCTATTCCATCGATAAGGTAACGAAATTTTATTTTTTGTTGTTATTTTTTTATTTTTAACTATCATGAATGTGCAGTAGTCAAAGGTAGGCATTCCATTGGTATAAATATGTGTCAAATGATAAGCTAAAAGTAAACCCGTGGGTTAAATGGACATTATATCGTTACTGATCGCAAGTAACGCATATTTTTGCAAAAATGTATACAACCAAGTCAATGTACTAGCAATTGATTGGTTTCTCCAGCACTCTTCCCCTGGGAGTTCCAATAACTTTTTCTTATTTTACTCAACAAAGTTGATATCCACTAGACTGGGAATTTTGCGTGAAAACCAACATAAATCATTTCAATAGTAAAAATTAACATCACACGACGTACCAATGGAATGTCTTTGTTTTGCGTTCTCGCCGAATTTTCAGCCTACTAGAAATCAATATTCATATACTTACACAACGTCAAATGACCTATTCACAAATACATGAAAACTAGGCCTTTGCTGTTCAAAATAGAAAATTGTGCCAATGTGGCAACAACTTCCTTTTTTGCGAAGTACCTGCACAACCAGTTTCAGATATGAGCAGCCAACGATTCGTATATAAGTCGTATACTAATAGATATACAAACCTATATTCGACAGTATTTCACTATGTTATACCAACACTTAGCATGATTATCTTGCCTTTAGATCACCGGAGAACTTAGTCTAATTGGTCAATTAAATCATACAGATCAAACATTCTTTGAGTTGGAAATTACTGTCAAAGATAAAGGAAATCCTAGATTAAGTGACAAAACTGTAATTCGAATCAATATACTTCCCGCAAATCCACCTGAATTTGTTAATGATATGTTTGACTTTTGTATCTTGGAGAATCAGCCATCAAGTTCTGAAATATTTATTGCAAAAGCAGTTGATGCCGATGGTGATTCATTAACGTTTTCACTTATGCCAGCCACAGTACCATTTCATATACATCCAACTAGTGGTGTTGTATACTCTTCTGCTATATTGAATCATGAATCTGTTTCTAATTATGAATTTATAATAAAAGTTACTGATGGTACTTTTATAACAAAACAGAAAGTAACAGTCTGCGTTAAAGATGTCAATGATAATAAACCGATTGTAATACAACCTCCACCAGTCACCATATGTGAAAATCTTTTACCTACTTCGAAGGTTTTAGAAATCGTTGCAACGGATCAAGATTCAACGGATACTTTAACATATCAGATCGAAGATGGTACACCATTTAGCATAGACAACAACGGATTAATCACCTTAGCATCATCAGTCGACTACGAACTGATAAAATCTTACTCCTTCTATGTAATAGTTAGTGATGGTGTACATAATGTACGAATTTCTGTTGTCGTCAATATTTGTAATATAAATGAACATCGACCTGTGTTTAATCCAGTGAAATACGTAGCAGAAATTCGTGATGGTACATCATCTGGTATACCTATCGTATCTGTCATAGCAACAGACGATGATGACGATCTTGCTGGTGTGATTGTATATAATATTGAGTCTGGTAATGATGATGACTTCTTTGAAATTGATGTACAGACCGGCAAGTTAACAACAAAGAGAGATATATCTGTTACCGCAACGACAAATTATACGTTAATAATTAAAGCAACTGATAAAGGAACTCCAGCTTTGTCTTCATATCCTCATGCAACAGTATGCATCACAGTTCTTGAAAAACGTAAGTATATTCCCAGTAAGCAAAAACTTGTTTGAATTCGGCAGTAAAGACGTTCAAAGTTTTCAACGTTCTTCTAGCTTCTGCACTGTAAAGTGTTGACTTACTTCAACTTTATTATTATGTTCTTTTATTCTTTATCGTAAGTTTAGGTGGTAACCATAGCAACAATAATTAGCGTTTCCTCGGCAAGATAAAACGACCTTCTAAATTATTAAGTAACATTGAAATATGACGGAAACAATAAGGTCGGGACAACATTAAAGCAATGTCAAAATGTTAATGTTAATTAATCAAAGCAATGTTAATGTTATTTTGACGTTGTTCGGACGCTGTTCGTCAGCAGGGTCATTGTTTTCACACCAGACATCACGTGTGATTCCTGATGCTCAAAAAGTCAACCATAGGACGTTAATGAACGGGAGTTGTGTTGACATAGTTTCGGCATCGATATTGTTTGTCCTTTAAGTAAAAAAGTTCAATGACATGTTTTAGGTGTTATTCATACATTACTCACACGTTGCCACTATACCACTGTGTTAACTCTTCTGTGAATTAAAATCTATGGTGCAATAAATTACGTTATTTTATTTTATAGCTAAGCTGTGTAAATGTGAAGTAGCGTCTGATTGGAAGTTGGAATATTGCATCCATTTAAGCAAGAAGGATATATGGAAGAAATTTGAAGGTACGTTGTTATCACAGCATGAAAGACTACTGTATATACACTGTTTATTACCATATATGGCACTACACACTCCATATATAGTAATATACGGGCCAGTACACTGTTTATTACCATTATTACTCTCTTATTATTAATTCTCTTATTACCATTGTTACCATTGTTACTCTCATCATAAAAACAAAAAAATGAAAGAAATTTCCTGTGACGTGAAGAAAATTCGACGTCACGTCACAAATCATGATATGACGTCATAAACGTCTAACATGATGTCGTGACAGATTTAAATTCTACAGACCATAATCAATACTTAATAAAATTTTCAAATCAATATCATTAAAACCTTTTGTTTTATTAGGAATTTTGTATCTATAGAGTTACCATTGCAATCAGATTTTGAGACAGGTAGTTTTAAATAATAGCCAATATCTTCAGTTGTAGTGGCCATGTGACCTTCTATTTAATTGTTAGGAAAGATAGAATATAAGATATAGTATGCAACGCAAAGGCTAAATTTTCTTTTTCTGGTTTAATAATTAAACTAAGAAACATTTGGTTTTTGACAATGTCGCCTGACTTGTGACGTCATCAAGAAGTCACATGATAATTACTTTTATTTATTTTTTTTATTTTGTGTGCATGTCCATACCAAATGATCAGCATGTAAGCGTTCATTACCATAATGCGAATAAAAATCGGGTGCGAAAGCCAATAGAAGACATTCCTTTGGTAGAAATTGACATCCAAATTATGCGAAGTTATAAGATTTCACATCAAATTTTTCACCTACAAATCAACCTTAAGTCTGTTGAATACATTCTCTTATGTATCCAAATTCCTAATGGGCAAAAGTTGTTTAAAGCTTAAAGTAAGGATGGTAGAACAACGTTGTAGCGTCTTTTCTACTGACTTTTGCTCAATGGCATTTTTTTCATTGTTAGGTTCGACATACAAAGCAAAACTACAAGCAGCCATTGCATTTCTCCGCGCACAAATTGAAAAACTTCGTAACTTAGAAAATCAATGGTCGCAATGTGGCAAAGATATCCAACATGAGATTGAATTATGTTCGCGCTCATTCTCATTGTTTGACTTGTTGAATCGATTTACTCAATGTTCGGACTTAAGATCAGAAATTGGACATCTTATACAACCGTTACTTGATTTGAAGAAACGGTTAAAAGAAGATTTGGAAAAATGTATCATAGAAGCTACAAAGAAACCAACAAGACCAACGAGACCAACAAGACCGAATAAAAGTAGAAGACAGAGGAGAAACAGAAGACATAGGAGAACTAGACCAAGGCCAACACATCCAACACACCCATCACATCCGTCTCATCCGTCTCATCCGTCTCATCCGTCTCATCCGTCTCATCCGTCTCATCCGTCTCATCCGTCTCATCCAACACATCCAACAAAACCAACAAAAATGATGGGCGAATATTACGAAAATGGTGGTACAAGGCCGACAAAACGACCAAGAAAAACTAAGAGAACTAAAGCAACAAAAATGATGGGCGAATATTACGAAAATGGTGGTACAAGGCCGACAAAACGACCAAAAAAAACTAAGGGAAATAAAGCAACAAAAATGATGGGCGAATATTACGAAAATGGTGGTACAAAACCTTCTAGATCAACAAAAATGATGGGCGCATATTACGAAAACGATGATACAAGACCTTCTAAACCAACTAAAAAAAATAAGCGAACCAAGCGAGCTAGGCGAAAGAAGAAAGCTAAAAAAAATAAGACAAGCAAACCAAAAATGACGGGCGGTTATTACCAAAATGATAGTAAAAGACCATCTAAACCGACTAAACAAAAAAGTAAAAGAAACAAAAAAAAGAAGAAGAAATCAGGATGATTAAATTAAGAACGCAAATTATATTTTTGTGATAATTTATGAAAAAGAGAAAACCCAGTAGGTAAAAAACAGCGGTAAGGAAGCTAGAACAATGTTGTTTTATGTGCTTCTAGCATCTTTACTGCGGATTTTGACCAAGTTTTCGTTCACTAAGAATTATCTCCTGTTCCGCAAAAAACGTTTTCAAAGTCCAAAATAAGTCTCTTAGTGGGCACACAACGTAAAAACAGCGTCACAACGTAGAGAAAAAGTCGTGTTTTTCCATATATATATACTATCAGTCTATACCGACCGTATTAAATAGTAATTCAAATAAATATTGGAACAAATCAACAATAATTTTTCAAAATTATGTTTTTGCTACGTTTTCTACATCAATATAACTTTGCAATTCTGAAGCTAATTCTTACCAGTAATTAATGCTAGTTTGTCAAGTCTATTAAATACCTGAATACTCCTCTCTTAATGTTCTATGATATAAAATGCGAAACTTCCGTAAAACTTCTGCATAAACCTTTAAATTGATTTGAACAGCAATCATTTTTGAATTGTAAAATCATCATGTCTATTTAACCCTATTTCTACTGGGGAGGGGAAGCACATTTTTCTTCTTATTTTTGCTTTAAAAACATTCTGACAAATAATGGAGAATAAAATATATTTCACTCAAGAATATTTTTTTGCACGACCTGTTTCATCATAAATAATGACTTCATCACAAAAATAATTTTGTGTAATTGTTTATTATGGGTTCACTCAATTTTCTGGAAAGTTTCCTCCAGATTCTCGAAGCCCTAAAAAGCCCACTAGAAATAGGGTCTATTTTACGTCCATTTTTCTCCTGTTTTCAAATTCTTCAATTTTGCCCTATTTTAGAAATAATTCATCGTTTTTCAAATAGAGCCTAATCAACGTTCTTGTAATGGATTGGTTTCTTCGTACCGAACAAACCAATTCATTGCAAGCTTTGTTGTATTTGGTTAAATTCAGTCTTATATCTACACACAAAATGTTGCTTTTTATGACAGAGTTTTGACATACCTTAGTCTTTTATGGCTGTTACAAAGTTGATTTTACAACTATTTATTTAGGTGTTGGAAATTTATTTTTTTACAAATTAATGTTTTTATTTTATTATTTAATATGAACTTTCAATTATAACTAATCTTCTGCTTCTTCCAAAGGATACTGTATATTTGCATATATGGAGATATACATGTTCGTATTCAGTATTCCTTCGTTCCTAATCAGTAATATTCTGTCTTCTATTGTAAACTCTTGTTAACGTTATCAGGTTCGTGCTCAATTGCTTTCGAACTTTTCTTTGGAACTTTATGGCCCAATAATATATAAACAAGAAAGTCCAACGTCTTAAACATCTGCATTTATAGAACCGTTCTGAGAGAAACGTTCGCAGTTGGCGTCTTACTACCTTGCTTGACTTGCACATCATGTCTGGTATCATGATATAAACCCTCGGCAAAGCTATCTATTTTGGCCGGGGGGAGGGAGGCTAAAATGCCCCCCCCCCCTCTCATTTTTTTCTTGATGGCTTATAAGACTAAAAATATTGGGACTTTTCATACATTTTATCTAGGATCATTTTGAAAAAACTTTTTCAGTAAATAGGAATAATTTTCCTTAGCAACTATATTTTTGACAGGTGGTAAAAAAAATATTTAAAAATACATTTTCCTCTTATGTTTGTCCGATAAACGTTTTGGTATATAGTTTTGGAATAAAAAATATTTTATCTAAAAAACCTATTTTGCATTACCGGTTTTCTAATAATGACATCCTCATGAGTGATCACGTGATCAGAAAAATCATTATGCTAAAATGTTACTTATGTGTTCACCTAACTTTATGGAAAACACGGTTTCGTCTCAAGTTTTGGAAGGGGCTTTTTTAGCCTCCCTCCAGCCTTACAAAGGTCTGAATAGAGAACATCGACAAAAGATTTTAATGCTCGGCCGTAAGTTTGCTATTTCAATTAATAGTATATATCTAGTCCGCAAATTAGTGGTTCAAAACACTTAGACGACCTTTTTTGGCAAGAACGTCGTCCGAGCTTTACCTAATAAGAATGCTAGACTGGGTTTTATGCTTGAATGGGTCAAGATTAACGTAGTTGCCTTCGAGTCACTAGCCTGTTCAGATTTCTAAACCATAGAAAAACTGGAGATCCATTATGTCCATATGTCTTATTCCATGCAAGTACTAATGCATAGCAACCAAAAAACAAACCCACATTTTCATTATTGTTTGTTTTATAATAAAGGAATCAGCTAGATGTTTATTCCCTCAATAGTTTATTAAATTCCCCAACCGCAAAATTTTCTAACGTATAACCGAAAAGGCTAGAGATTCTAAGATGAAAGAGGTGCACCTACAAACAGTATTACAAATTTCCTAAGCCCTAAATATGCCTTACCATTGTTATAAGACCTATTACGCATTGAAATCTCATCACCATCGGCTACCCATCTTCGTCATTAAAACTGAACGGACATTTGGATGTCGAATGATTCCAGAAATGGTAAAAGTTGAAATAATTTGTGAAGGAATTATTTGCGAGTACCGCATACAAGGCTTCTGCATCTAAAACCGATCAGTTCCTTCTGACTCCATGTTTCCTGTATTCTGCTGCCTTATCCAAGAGATTAGGCTTGATGGTAGCTATCAGATGGCAAAACCCTTATATCTATGTTGTCACCCTTAATTTGTGACATTTCAGAAATTAAAACTTATATTTTAACCCAAATAACACCGGCGACAGATTTCTCCCACTACCATCCACTAAGTAATTTTGTCTTAATAATGCAAATCATTTGTTAAATAGTTTTAGCAAGACTATTCCGTTTAACCCGATTTCTTTGATTTTTTCAAATTTCGGATTTTTATTCAGGTTTTAGGGATTAGTTGATCCTTTTTCTGTTCGAATTTATAAAATCCGCAAAGTATGTTAAGAAAGCATTGATTAGCTACCAATATTGGAAAACAGAACTGAAAAATCGGACTTTGGATGGGTTGAAATGACCGGGGGCGGATTCGGCCCTCTTAGGATCTCAGGATTGGCTTAACCCTATTTGGTATAAGCTTCTTTGACCTTTGAAAGTGTGAAGGGGGCAAAAAATATTTGTGAGTTTAATTGTTAATAATTTCTTTCGTATACCTGATAAAGTCTTTGCGTTGCATAATATATCTTCTATCCCATCGTTCCTAAAAAGTAGAAGGTCACATGGTTGCTACAACTGAAAATACAAAATTCCTAATAAATCAAAAGGTTTTAATGATGTTCACTAGAAACTTTCAGTAAGTATTGAATATGGTCTCTAGAATTTAAATCCGTCAAAAAATAACAAAATTACTATATCTTTAAGATGGCATATCGTGATTTCTAACGTCATATCGGGTTTTTTAGACATCAAATGGAATTCTTTTTATTTCTTCGAGAACTAAATTTACACTTTCTCTTTTTATTACGGCTAAACGCAACGATAGAAACAATAAGAAAGTAAGCGCTAAATATAGCAATGTAATATATAATAAAAAGTTTCAGAATTGTTCATATTCTTCTAGAACATCATGTAGATTTTACAGGAATACAAAGGCTTTTTCTGATGCGTTATAGTAAAAAAAACAATGATATCTTTTATCAAACACATTTCATTTTTGTCGGTAAAATTCATCATGTTTACAATTGTGATCTGTAAATTACACATTATTGTATCTATCTAAACCTGGAAGATTTTGAAAATTTTAGATTTTTTTTTTAAATTGGTGACCTTATTATTATGCTTTTTATTATGTAGCTAAATTTCAAGTAAAACGGAGCAGTAGTTCGAAAGTTATTGGGTTGTGGTACATTGTACAATATAATATCCAGGATGATGTTGAGTGATAATGAGCCTTATTGGCTGAAAATTATACGGAAATTTCTCAAATATATTACGTGACTAAATACTTGCGCATGTGCAATATATTCTTA
>JAULBZ010002639.1:0-18307 GCA_032360805.1 Neoturris breviconis | reverse complement strand
TTCTTTATGTTCAAAATATGCTGAGTTTTCTCAATTTTTAGCTAACCGCGAAATTAAATCCCCGCGAAAACCCCAAAATTTGGCCGGCCGCGAAATTAAATCTCCGCGAAAAATTAAAAAATAGGCCGTCCGCAAAATTAAATCTCCGCGAAAAATCCAAAATTCGGGGTCCGCGAAATTAAGTCCGCGCAAAAATTAATACACTTAAGGTATGCAGTACTTATGTTCATAGTTTATCCATTCACTAATTGGTATCGTCATTATCAGAGCTTGTATCATCTGCTGTCTACGTGCAAACCATGCCGACACAAACTAATTTCTACACTATATTCTAGTGGATCAAAAGCATTAATACGAGACGTTTTTGATTGAGTTTATATACTTGCTACAAAAGTGTAAAATCTTCATTTTGAGGGTGAATGATATTAGTAGCAGTTTGTCCCATTGATATTTAGAGTACAAATACCATAGAAGATCTATGCTACAGACATTGGTATTTTATTACAGGAACGATTCAACATAAATTATTCCAATGAAGAATAGACTTTATCAGAAATAGAGTTACTGGCTTCACCCAACATAGAGTATACGTGCAGGGTATCTTCATTACAATCAAGAAAGCCTTTCCAAGTCAAGACATTTGATTTCTCAATGAATTTGGCCATGAATGAATGATACCAAGTATATCTCTGCACACAAATACATTGTTGCCACAACATGTTCGGAAAACAAGAAATGATTAGTGTCAAGCGAGAGTATAGTCAGTTCTTTAGATGTATCTATCTCTGCAGCATCTATATCTTGTAGTTGTGTGGGAAAAGCCAGTGACTCTATTCCTGACGAAAACTGTTCTTCATTAGCAAAATTTGAGATGGATCTTTACTGTAAAAAAAAGACAAGTGCCTATCTGTGACACATTTATTAGACCTTCATTCGATAGTATTTATTTTCTAAATATCTATGGAAATCAAAGAAACTGACACCATCATCGTCCAAGCTCAAAATCAAGCTTCTTTCTTTTAGGTTTTGTAGCAACTATTATGAAGTCAATCATATTAAGTAAGCTTGTTACTAGAATATGGTTGGGAAAGAAAGAACGATGACAGTATGACTCCAACACGATTGTCACCTGTACCAGAAGAAAAGTTTGTGTCAATGCATAACACAATGCCATACAAAATGAACGATGAGCCAGCAGACGACAAAACAATCACTGATAATGATGACACAAATTAATGAATAGACAAACCATCGAAGAATGATATGTTAGATACTGTATATATTTGACATCTCTGTTTAATGCTTAATATTAAATATTATATAGTTTGTCTAGTTTTCACTGGAACTCACTTGAAGTAAGCTATAAATCTGTAAAACACATTGGTTACATAAATAAGATAAACATGCACATTGGACAAAGTTTCATTGCAATCATGTGTCTACAACTTGAGTTTAGCATTTATAAATTGATTATGACATTATTTTTACCTGGTCTATAAAATATACATAAAGCAACAAAAAAAAATTGCAAACCTATCCAATCTTTCTTGTTTATGTCTGAAGTTTCCAAAAGTTTAAAAGATAAAAATACAAAACTAGTAAAATGTGACACTTCAGACCCGACTAGTACATTTCTTGTATAATTCAAAAAAAACCCGTAGAGTTCCCATACTAAGCCTGTCCCAAAAGAAAGATTTTGTACATTGATTCCGATAATAAGCTCAATGGTTGGTACTTTAATAGAACGTGCTGAAAGGGTTTTCACGAGTCAGGTAAAGCAGAAAAGACACACTTAAAGCAATAAAGAATGAACTTCTGGAAGAAATTAAATTGGACATTGAAAGAAAATGATGGATGGACTATTATACCTTATTCGCCTTATTCGTATTAATTTTCGCGCATACTAATTTAGTGCAGAAAGCGAGAAAATTAATAAGTGCAGAAATGTAGTTCAAAAAATAAAATACCCTTTGGCTTGCATTTGGTACTTTAAATGGGTGTTTTACCACAGTAAAAGGTAGTCATGCACATATATTAATAATGCATAAAATATATGCATATTATGAACACACGAAAATCAATACACGAAAAAACCCTATTCACTGCGCGATTAATACATGCAAAAATTAGTACGAATAAAGTAGCCAAAATACAATTTGGCAGGAAATGTAATTGGTTTGGAAATATTATTAGAGAAACAATAGTTTTTCTCTCTGCAAACTCTTTTTCACTACGTCATATTAATCCAAATGTAAGCATACTTTATAATTTTCTGTTTTTTCATTCATTCTTATTGTGAGTTACTACTACCTTGTTGTGAGAGGATTTATTTTCGCGTAAGATGAAATCTAAGAGAAATCTAAGAAAAACAGCACTGACAAATGCATGAAAACCTTATAAAATCTTTACATTCGAAAATCTCTAGAGAAAGATCAAAATGAGTTTTCGGACTTCGGACACAGATCGAAGAAGATTTGTAAATGAAGTAAATTATTCTTCTTCTGATTTTGAAAATGAAAAGCAACATTTTCTACATGGATTAAGTTTCGTGCAGGACACTGATGCACAAAAAAGTTGAATAAATTTTCTTGCACTTAGACAACAAATTGCACAACAATTAATCCCAATAAGGTAATTGACAGCTAATTTTGAAAGTAATCGGGGTACTTACTATGGGACCTCTACATACGGTATAATCATAACCTTTCACAAAATAATTTCCGATCGTAGATTCACTGTGTATGTTTGTGGCTTAAATATGAGAAAACATTTGTATATAATGCATAACTCATTCCTTAATTCAAAGACTACTTGGATATTACCTATTTTGAATGGTATCTTATTTAATCCATACTCATATCATATTGGGACAATATTTTGTATGTAACATTCGTTATGAAATTACAATCATTTATTTTCATGGCAAGAATATACAGACACAAATAATAATTATTCATGTGTAGTACGGTAATTTGTTCTTTGCAGCTAACTGGTTGGATTAATGTTGGTATTGAAGCAAATTTCCAATTAAAATAGAAAACAAAATTGTTTCCCTATTTAATCCAACAGCTTCACTAATCAATTATTTTTAATATCTGCCATACCTAGATAAGGATTGTATGGATTCATCTAGTTTAATCAGAGGCAACAAAGCACAATGCTTTTGTTTATATTTGCAATATAATGACCTCGGTACCATGAGAAGAATAAACGTTAAAACGGTAGCATGGTAGGCAGAAGAAAATAGTTAGAACGCCAACCAGTCAGTTGGAAATTATAATCCAACCAAACCCCCATAACCAGATAAAAATTGTTGGAGATCAGTTGACTGAAAAAAACAGTCCCTTATAAGTTAAAATTATTAATTGTGTTCGTTATTTCCATTGTTTCTTATAATTTCATTAATTTTTTATTTCTTGAATACTTGTAGTGGCATGCCTGTAAGTTTTAATGATAGAACTATCCATGAATAAAATACAGTGCTCCAAATAAAGATTTTTGTTCAAAATAAGAACAAATAAACACTGTGAAGGATTGGCTTTTGAGAATACGTTCATGCTGCCTATGCTTAATAACCACTCCTCCACAGTGATTATTTTCTCATATTTCGAGCACTGGCAGTTTTGTTAAATTCTCTGCATCAGTTATTTGGAACAAGAAGAAAGATACCATGTTATAAATACCGTAATTCTAACAGCAAACTTCTTTACTTCTATGATCAAGATCTTCAGTTGTTCATGATAACAGTGATTTTTCTTTTATATTGTTTATTTGTTGAATCTGTTTCTATTTTTTAATAAGGTAAGTTCAAGCACGGACACGGTTAGATCAATTAAGAATTACCTGGGGCTATATTATCTCGAAGATTTGGCGAAGAAATTGCACACCATGGTTCGAGCTATATCTCAATTATAGTATCTATACCTCCAAATAACTTTCTTTATTTGACATGAAAAATTGTTCTCTTAAATCTGGTTTTGAGGTTGAACCAAGACTAGTGCAGTAAATCATTTTTTAGTCTATCTTTATGATCTTATGCACAAGTCACAAGTTTTCAGTATTTCAATTGTAGGATTTTGATTTATAGAACACATGTGTACTGGTGTTTAAAGGAATACCAACGAATATATAGCTCAGCTTATTGGCTTAATATCATATTTATGTTTTTTGTAGACAGAGAGAGAGAGAGATACATAGACCAAGTTAAACAAGTGAACATCTATGTTGTAGGTTAGCCGTATTTAGCTTGCAATTGGATTTTAATTGAATGATCGGTTTTAAGCATTATTAATTGAAAGAGCTGGGCATCAAAAAGTGAAAGTTGTAATTATTTGATAAAAGACCGCCAGCTCATAATCAAATGATCCCAAACTAGAAATATTAGTACACTCACCTAGTCTTCAGCATCTTTATTGCAATGAAATCAATTTACCCCAATTATTTGCGGTCATATCTCTCTTTTGATTCAATACAAAACCAACTTTATGGTATATTCTTATACATATACATTCGAATGGGAAAACTAATTTGATCAAGTGGACACTGAGTATGGTGACAGTATAATTATAGGAAATATTTCTTGGCTAGGGAGGTTTTACTCATTAAAATTTCTAAAACCCTGCCATCAGTTTCATAGATAAAGCCTAGTTCCCATATGACCATATAACAGTAGTAACACCGCTGACAGTACCGTAATGCTGTGGCCTGTAATTTTTGACATAATGCAAACTTTGAATTTTTAGATTACAAAATGGCTGCAATAATACAGAAATATAAAAGCAGTCAATAAATATTTTTGAATGTCTGGCCATTACATTTTTTTTTTAACTGAAACAACTAGGAGCGCTGTGACTCGTGCACCAGGAGTGGCCACCCACTTACCTACATCTGCCCCTGAATTGCCTAAAGGCATACATGGAGGTTGCAATTTACAAGATGTACCCCCAGAAATGGTGGAAGTGGAAATATTTCTGGGCCAATCCACAATTTCCGTACATTGCATCACATCGTTTACTGGAACAACTAGGCATGCATCTTTAAATGTTGTGACCAATGCATTAGGAGTGGTCACCCACTCACCAACTTGTACTCATCCATAAAGTATCTCAACAACTGCACGGAATCGCCCTGTGTGTTTCCCTATAATTTTCTCATTGTTCGTCAGTCATAATTGGCAGGAATTGCAGGCAGCATATTGGCGACGTACCAGCGAAAGGTGTTTCCATAATAAAAACTGTTAGGGACCTGCTGCAGCCTTTTATGCTGGCAGATAGTTACAGTTACATGGGAACTAGGTTTAAATCCAGCAGTGTTTAGGAATCATATGAATTGAAGCCTGGTAGCTCGTTAATTTAACTTTTTTCGTTATGTTAGTTTTATGTTCATCAAATTTTGATTTGATTTTTTTGAAGACTATAATTTTTGAAAATTTATAAATCATAAGAGATATCCATGGAATACTAGCATAAATGAATAGATTAGTACATTTTTTAAATTCAAAACATGTATACTCATTTTAATTTTTACACATGTTACAAATGTTAAAAATTTGTAAAACCAAGTCTGAAAGCAGAAAACATTCAAAAAATACTCCTCAACAGGTAAGGTTCAGTAGTTACTTCCAAGTTTGAAATTCACAAAATAGAGAAAAATTAAATCAAAAGGTACTGTATTGAAAGTAGCCCACCAAACTAAGTGAAAGTCAAACCCAAGCACATAAATATGATTTGCACACAAATTATATGTCTGTGTTTGAAATAATGTATTTATTAAGATGATAAAATTTCAGTTCAAATAAACAATTGGAACACCTTTTTTCAAAGAGCAATTATGTCAAGCCACTGTGGAGCAGAGTAATGAAATTTCATATCAAAGTCAAAAAACACCCAAATTTTACATGGCATTAGGATTTTATGCCTTTATTAAGTTGATATAGTTTCAGGTCAAATAAACATTTGGAACACATTTATCAAGGTGAAACAAGTCACTGTAGAGGAGAATAGTAAAATTTAATATCAAGGATAAACACACAAACTTTATATGGCATTAGGACATTCAGACCAAACAAACAATTGTAACACTTTCACATCATAGCCTGAAGCAATGTTTAAAAATAACTTCTCCACAGAGGATATGAATTGCATACACTATACATCATTACATTATATATCATATATCTATGTATAATAAAGTTTTACTTTTAATATATTTATGTTGTGCTTTGGGACTATTAAATATAAGTACATGGTTTCTGTTAGCAGTGGCATTTTTAACTATTATGTACATAACATTTAATAAAAGGTGGTCATCATCATCTGTTGTTAAAATTAAAAATAAAGATATAAATATTATAACAACAAAACAGAAGAATACATTTCCTTAAATTAATTTTATTGTAAAATAATAAAATGTTTTTTACTTCTAATTCGCAATGGGAATAATTAAATATAAATATTATTAGAAAGCACTTAGGGACTATAAAACTTTTATTATAATTGTAATGTTCACATTATATATATATTTCAAAATTGAAAAAGGAAGCTTCCCAAAATTATTGAAATTGTAAAAATTATTCTTATTAAGAATATCACTTATCATCATAGAAAAGTTAACTTTCAAAATAGTCAAAATATAATTCTAGTCGAATCCTAATAAACAGCGAAAAAAAATCAACAATTAAACTCATAAATTAAACATTTTGGTAAATGTGGTCAAAGTCTCATAGAAATCAAAAATATCAATAACATTGGTCAAATCCTTGTACACAGGATTCAAAAATGTTTTAAGTCAACAAAAATCATGAATTGAACATTTGGTGAATGTAAATCTCCACTTTTGAAAAAATCCCTTTTGCACCGATACTCAATCCCAAGTTGACAAAATTTAAAAATATTTGGCCAGAGGTCTTTTAATATTGCCTAGAATGTCATAACTAAACTTCAGGACGGTACCATACCTTTCCGGTCCATTGGCCCGAAAACTCGATTTGCACCTTTTTTGCCCGAAATCCGGGACAAAGTGGACGAAATTGAAATATCTTTGGTGAGCCATTCTAGAATATCGCAACCAATGCTGGTACCAAATTTCAAAATGCTAGCCCTTTGGAAACATGGTCTATTAAGAAAAGCAGACCACTGCTGCCACCAAAAAGTGATAGCAATAGCCTATCCTATTGGTGGGCTAAAGATTAATGAGATTAAAAACAGTAGAAAACAAAGAGTTTTTGTACTGACATCTTCATATAGTTATAATAAACAAACTACAAAATAGGTGGTAAGTACCTAGCATAATCTGTGGGTCAAAATAAACTTGAATAGAATCTGCTGAGTAGTGTTGTTTGGTATAGATCTCAGTTTCACATCTGAAAACTGTACTAAAAACACCCCTCCACAGGTGATGTCCCACAATGATTTTGATGCTTGAATCTATGAAGATTACTATTTAAGGAACAAAAACCTTTGCAGAAGGAACTTTCATGAGTGAAAAAAACATGAAATTTTCATGTTTCATGGGAATTAAGTTTTGTGAACGAGGGATACGAAATATTTTGAGGGAATTGACTTTCGCATGACGAGAAAGTCGTACATTTCATGGGAATAAACTTTCAAAAAATAAGAAAATAACATATATTATTTTAAACTTTTGTTTTGAAGAGGTAATAATGATCACAAGAATTAACTTTCACGAAAAGATTGATTTGAAATATTATGTGAGAAGAAACTTCCGCAAATAGTCAGTTTTGAAAAATTTACAGAATTAACTTTAGCAAATGGCCTAAAAACATGAAATTTGTTCCTGCAAAGGTTTCTTCTCTTTTAAGAAATCTAATGATTTTGTAATTTTGATTAACAACATCTTCGTTCGCTTGAAAATAACTGGAGTGTTTTCCAGTACACGTGACGACAGTTATTTTAAGGGTTGTTTTGTAGATACTATATACTATAAGGTTATTTTACCCTCTGCTTGTTAGATTATGTCTTTTGAGTGAAACAACTGGAGCCTTAACAATAAGAATCATAAGAACAAATTGTCACCGTGGATGAGTGTTATGGCCATTATGAAACCTATGCGATGAGCATGGTTGTTCATTATATTGTCATTGTTATCGAGTAGGTTTCATAATAGCCATAACAGTGAGTGATTTTGGAGCACAGCTTTAAATCACTCACTCACCTCCCTTGTTATTATTGCTCTTATTTGCGAGCGCTGAGATTAAAATCAGTCCATTGTTAAATATTAAAATGCACAGCTGCAGAGTATGCAAATAATCAAGAGATAAACATTTTGCAGAGAATTTAATGTTTGTAGTAACACTGCAGGAACAGTGACCAACCTGTCTAAAGCTAAGACATTGATTTGGACAAAGATTATTAACAAGTAGAGTTGACTTAGCATCAGTGGTCGAAATTAAATTACATGATCATTGCAGAGATAAGCATAACTCAGGTTTTGTAGCCTGAAGCCATTCATTTATTATTTTGACCACCGCATCCATATATTTTTTGGAACAATTTTGATGATATTTTAATCATTATATTTTAATATAGATGAAACAAACAGCAATTCATATCAGTAGTCATTGACGTTCAAGCAATATAAAATAAAAAAAACAGTTGTCTTGCACTCTTTTGACAAAAACAAGGCAGTCTCAAATTAATGTGTTTATATTTCTACCTTTGAGAAACACATGCAATATAATATGTAAGGGAATCTCGCACCTGATCAAGACTGAATTTAACGCACCCATGGATAAGTGTTTTTTGAGTACATTTTCAGCTTTAAAGCTGAAAACTCTACTAAAAAACACTCCTCCACAGGTGATGCCCAGTAGTAAAATTCAGCCTTGCTGATCAAACAAAATAATCACTTTACTTATTAATTTCCAAAATATTCAGCTGGACAAATTTTTGGCAAATGCTGAAATTTAATCCGCCAAAATAACAACTCTGTCGAAATTTATTGATCTTTAATTATATTTATTATCATTGACAAAAAGAAAACGAAAAGCACTAATTTGCAATTTCAGGATTTTTTTAGCGGTGTATCACAAAAATATCCCTAAAATTTTATCAACCGAATATTTTGGAAGTTAACGTATAATAGCAGAAATCCTAATGATAAAAATACTTTGTTTATATTGTTCATTTTTGCTGAGTAAGTTGAGCAAAAGCTTGTGCGTAGTTTGCATACCATTGACTATAGGCTTTCTGGTAATCCTCTTGTTGTTGTTCATAGGAGGTGGATGAACTTCCAGGTGCAGGGACATTTTGTGGTGGTGGTGGAGCCTGTGCTGTTGGTTGTACGCCACCGTAAGCTGGTTGACTTGCATAACGACTATCAGCGGCTGCTGGCGCTCCTACATAGCTTGATTGACTTTCATACAGATATTCAGAAGCTGCTTGTGTGCTGCCATAGGCTGGTTGACTTGGATAACGGTTATCAGTGGCCAGCTGTGTAGCACCATATGCTGGTTGACTTGAATAACGATCATCAGTGGCTGGTTGATTCTGATAATGATTATCGGTATTGGGTTTACTTGGGTAGCGATTATCAGTGGCTGGCGGTGCATTTCCATATGCTGACTGACTTGAGTATCGATTATCAGTTGCTGGTTGGGTTTTTCCATATGTTGAGTTACTTGGAAAATGACTATCTGCAGTTGGTTGTGTATTGCCATAACTTGGTTGAGTTGGATATTGACTATCACTTACTCTACTTGTCTGTTCAGTACCATAGAGGTGAGTAGGAGTATTAGTGTATGCTTGTTGGCTGTAGTTAGCTGTTGAAGTAGTCATTTGTGTTTGATAACTTTGAGACATTCTATCAACAGATTTACCATAACTTTGAGTTGTTGCTGATGATGTATATAGATAATTACTAACATTAGGAGCGGTTGATAGCACATCACTTGTTGCAGCATAAGGTTTGGAATAGTCTACCTCATATCCTTGTTTGCGTTCAGGAGGATAGTTTGGTTGTCTGTAAGATTCTGTTGCTGGTGGTTCATTCGGATATCTTTGTGGTAATTCACTGTTGTAAGCATCTCGACTTGGAATTTGCTTTTGATAGGAATTGTTCTGTTGACCTTCATAACCATCTCTCTCTCTGACTGTCCCATTCCCCCCTTTATATGGATATTGATTGTCAGCAGGAGATTGGTTGACATGACCTCGACTATAGTCAGGATCACTCCTATATCTAGCAGCATTATCAGGTGGTTGGCAAGTAGGGACGCCATTTGTTGGATATGGTCTGGAATCTCTTTCTTTATCCATTCTCCCAAATCTATCTTGACCATATTGGTCTTCATAAGGTTTTCTCTCAAACTGATCAGGTTCTGGTCGACGGTCTAAAGGTTGGTTACCAGCAGGTCTACCCTGGTCATATGGTCTTTCATTAAAAGGAGGTTTGTTGTGACTTTCTGAAGTATAAGTGGACTTTGGCCTGTCTGATAAAACACTGTCAGTTTGCTCGATTGGTTTTGAATCTTGTCTGTAAGGTTCTTTGTATGGAGACCCAAACTGACCTTGAGGAAGCCTTTCTTGATCCATCCGGTCAAAATATGCTGATGGCTGTTGTGGATCTTTTCTTATATCTGGATCACGTTGATAATCTCTATTGATACCACCATGAGCAAAGGTTTTGTCAGCCAATGGTCTATTCTGCAATGGTTGTTGAAATTCCCGTTCAGGCAGTCTATTACTTGCTCCTTGAATATCTCTTGGGTGCTCTCTGTAGGCTGGTCTCTCATATACATCCCTTTCATGAGATTCATATGGATCTGTCTTAATGGGAGCAACGATTGGGTCAGATTTGTTTCTATCCCAATATTGATTGGCACCAGGAGGAGCATTTCTCATATCAATATGTGACTGTTCTCTTTCCCTTGGAAAAGGTTGTTGTTCACGTTCCCTTGCTGCAAAAGGTGGTTGGTCAGAACGATCTCTTGAATGAAATGCTTCTTGCAGTCGGTTTTCTCTGAGATTCAAACGATCTTGTGCTCGGAGATCATTTGCTGGAACATTTCTCTCATTCCAAGGCATATCATTTTGGTATCTTCCATCACGTTCTCTCCTTTCATATGATGTATTGTCAAATTCATTAGCCCTTGCAGCAGTTGAATTAGAAGCAGTTGGGTTAATACTATTCTTGGTGTCTAGAGCTCTTGGTGCAAAACTGTTGTCTTGTTGAGGATTTAGTCTGTCATAATTATCTCTTGAATTGCTTCGCTCTTGAGGGAATCTTATTCTATGAGGAGAATCTTCAGGAAATGGTGATTTCCGCATGGAAATATCAGATAATTGCAGTTGTCTGTCATCTTTAGCTGGTCCTGGTGTATCGTGAATACGATCTTCAGGAGGTATTCTTCTTTCACTATGTATACCAGGTGCCCTTCTCTCATCTCTGAATGACATTTGATTATCTCGGTGAGGTGATGGTGCATTCCTACCAAACTGATCCAGGCGATTTGCCTTGGCTGCTTCTCTAGGAGCTTCTCTAGGAGGATACTGATCTCGTTGATCCCTATAAGGTAATTTTTCATCTAATCTGGCAGGAGGTCCTCTCATACCATCACGAGGTGGCCCACGAGCAGGAGATATATGTTGGTCTTTAAGGTCAATTCTTGGTGGTAAGCCTTTTCTATCATCTCTATGAAACGAGTCGTGACGACTTCTGTCATCTTTTCGAAAGGTTTCACGACCTCTGTCATCTCTATGCGGAAAAGTATTTCTATCTCTGTCATCTCTTCTATCCGATCTGTTAGTATCTCTGTCATCTCTTCTATCTGGTCTTGCATTATCTCGCTCATCTTTACTTCTGTCACGATGTTCATCCCTTCTATGAGAATTTCGCTCATCAGGCCTGGCAGGAACACGGTTTCTGTCTGATACAGTAGTGAAACGACTTCTGTCATCGGGTTTAGTAGCAGGGCGACTTCTATCTTCAGGTTTGTAATTTCTTTCGTTGAGTCTTGAAGGAGGAGTTTTATCACTTGTATTTACTTCCATGAGACTAGGTTTGGCAGATTCACCTGTAGGTTGGAAGCCTCTATTAGGTGGTGTCTGAAATTCTTTTCGAGGCTTCTTTTCGTCAGATGGCTTATTAGAATTAGAAGCAAGACCTGGGGAAGGTCTTTTGAGAGCACTTTTCTTAAAGTCTTCACCAGCGGCTCTGTATGTCTCTACTAAAGTGCGAGCAGATACCTGCAGTTCTTCTAAATACCAAACATCGTCAAACGATGGTCCGATTTCTGGTAGAGTGAAATTTCTTTTCATCTCCATAATGGCTTCTGCTGGAACAATCTTTCCTTCTGCTTTTCTTTGTTTTTCTGTTCTAGATTCCAACACTTCAGTTTTGTTTATTAAGACAGCTGCTATTCTTTTGTACCCACGGAATGATTCCATCTTTCTTCGTCTCGCAGTAAAATAAACATTTGTTTGATCAAGGATATAATTCTTAGCTCGTTTCTTTGCAACATCAAACAGTTTGTTCAGTACGCCAGATGCTCGCTTTATCAACTCTTCCCATCTGCCATGATAATTTCTCTTTCGAGTTAATCCTGTTACTTTCATACGATCAATAATAGAATTTGTACCAAGAATGTAGTATTTCTTATCAAGATGCTGCTCTGCATACTTCTCACACCAATACGATTTTCCACATGCCGGTAGACCAACCATCATAATTACTTCTGCTTCTTCTGCTCTTGTAGGACCAGATGGTGGCATTGATAAATCAGCTAATGATGAAGATTGGATCATTTGGAACCCATTTGTTAGACCATATTTTGGAGGCTCTCCACCAAAGTTTATTCGAAATTTCATATTTTTACATGTAACATGAGGATAGACAGCTTTACCACCTAATTCATTGGTAAATCTAAAAGCTACTCCAAGGTATGCTCCATTTACCATGTAAAATATTGCTTTTGGGGTGGCATCCAAATCAATAAAGCAAGTAACTACATCGCCGGCACCAAATGGTTTACCATAATCCCGGAATTTCGATTCATATGCAGATTTTCCAGTTCCACCATAGCCCCAAGATAATTTATCTTCTCCAAGTTGATATTCTGACCCATCAATTGACCAACCAACACGAGTTACATGAGGGTTTTTCTCATCTGGAAGATCTACTTTCAGATTTTCAAGTAGATGTACCTCAAAACACACCTAAAGGCATAAGGGAACAAAATCGTAGATTATAACACGGACAAAAAAATAATTGATGATAGGTGCATTGTATCTAGGTGCAATCACCACAAAAATAAAATCATAATTACCTCCTACTAAATACCAGTTCAAAATTGATCATTCCCAGATAAACAAGGCAGTTTCACAATCACGGTAATGTTTTATACAAAGAAATCAAAGGGATCAACGTTAGACCTTTTAAGAAATTGGAAAGATAGTATACATGGTCTTGTTGTCCTTTCATCCTTAATTAAAAAAATCCAATGGTCAGGTGTTAATTAAAACGCTACTGTGTTCCAATTTCAAAAGCCATTGTTTTAGTATCCACCCTTTCAGTTCAAATTTATAAACAAAATGGATAAACATTCGGAAGCAACTCCAGATAATTGCTACTTTTGCAATTTGCTCAGTTTTTATGTAAATTTCTATGATAAATCTTATCAAATGTTTTGATATGTTCCACTAGTTATTCATTGCTGCTGGTATGTCGAACATTAAAGTAATTTTTGTCAAAGCTTATATCATATAGATGTACAAATTTGATCATCTGTTATACGTAGGGACCATCTTCAAATTAATAATAGACACAAATGAAATGCGACTTTGTTAGCCAATCAAAATAATAGCTTTTTGTTTCATGTATTACAAATGACATTAAAATTCATTTGATTCTAATTAGTAAGGTACTTAAAATAATTGCATGTAATAATTTCATGTGAGAAAGGTATAATTATATTGAACAACAACAACAACAAAAGATCTCTGATTTCATTTCATTCTAGTTAATATGGGACATGATACAGTTGCAATGTAGGTGAAATGGATTACTGTTCAAGAAAGACCAATAAATTCTGATGAAACAATGTGAACGTGTAAGAAAACAGAAGAAGCATTATTATACTTATACAAGTTACAAATATGTTTACCACAAGCAGTTTGAAAAATATTTTTACTATTTATGACAAATTGTCATTTGAATTTTGTATCTTGGCATTATATAACTGATAGTAGAAAAATATATATCACATTCAAACATCACAGGAACTTATAGCACTTTTTCATGTTCCCAAAAACTGCTATCAAATACTAATACATTGCCTTACTATCTCTTTCCATTCTTTCTCTACTTATTCTGCTTGCATAGTCCTAACATAAACACTTTAGATCCAAAAGTGACAAATAATTGATCAACTTTTAGCCTCATGGTACTAGTCAAGTTAAGAAAACTAATGTTAGAAATAATTAACAGATGATAGAGCCTCACTGATCCTTTGAGTTAAGAGGCTTGTGACATCCATATTGATCATATAAGACCTTGTTTCCATTGGAACGTGGAAGAATGGATTTGTCATTTTAATATTTTATGAGATTTGTGGGGCTTTTGTTTTAGAAGTCAAAATAATTACGCTTCTACCATTCCGTTAAGGAAGAATTCATAAAACTAATAATGTTACGCTTTCAAATACGAGAACTGTGTTTGCAAAATTTTGTTACAGTATGCATTTTGTTTTATTTGAAGTGTATGGATGAGTCAAAGTTGTATAAAGATTTGTGGCACCACTTCTATGTTGTGGTTCAGGTAGTGGAATGGTTGAAGATAGGATGTGACAGTCACCAAATAAGAGCAAATAATCATTGGGGAGGAGCATTTATTCCCTGCTGGAGTGCAATGTCCGATAGGCCATATTTTCGATGATTTCACTACATGTGGACTGGGTTTACTCCTCCTCCTGAGCGCTGTTTTTTTAATAGTCTTAGTCCTAGTTTCAGGCCCCTAAAATTTGAAGGCATACAATTCTTAAAACAAATCCGAAATTTGTATACTATTATGTAGTTCAGTTACTAAGGAAACGAAACCCTTTGCAAGCAAATCTATCATCTAACAAGTCCAAAATTGAGTGTTGTATAAAATGTTGGACACACTTTTCCATATATGAAAAATCTATGTTGGACAATGTTGATTGGTAAAAGTGTTGGATGAAATTTAAGTTGGATTCAATGACATGGATTTCATCCCACATTTTATTATTTTTCTAATTTGAACAAATTTTCGGTAGGTAGTTTGGATTGAGAAATTGGATTGACATATTGAATTTCGTTTGCAAAAGCTCTACAAATATTTCAAACAGATGTCTATTAGAAAAAAAAAGAAAAAACAAAGAAGAAAATATAATATAATTTTTAACACCACTCAGAAAGTACCATCTTGTATGTTTAATTATCACCTTCTGAAGTAACTTAATTTCCTGCATCTACGTACTGCTTCAATTTTCTATAGTTAGCATGTGCGTAAAATGTTTTTAGTGTATCATTCCATGAGAATGAAATTGAAATACAGTTTTTGGATCGTCCTACCATGTTTTAGCTGTACAAAAAGAAGTTCTTTGTTTCCTGTTCTTATGGAGATAAAAAAAAATCAGAAAGATTGATATCGAAAATTACACCAATTACAGGAAAGATTAAATAAGTGCCAGAACTCTCACTTGTGTTTATCTTCCTGGTGAAAAGTAATCCTATAATGTCTTCATTCTAAAGAGGTTTGACTATCATTTAGATTGCTTTAACTCTATTCAATATGGGTATTTTGGGGCTTTGAATGTATGAAACATGCTATAGTATTGAAACTTTCCCGAAAGTCATTTTAACACAATAATAACTCTTCTGCATAATTCGTCAATACTTATGATGATCAGGACCAAAACAGGTGGTGCAAAAAAAAAATTTAGGCAAAAAATTATTTTTTATAAAAACTATATACTGTTTCCTAAGCAAATGGGATTTTAAGATATTCTCAGGCAATATTCCACGGCTTTTAGCTGTAAAGCTAATTTGAGATTTGATCATTACATCCTAAGATTCACAAGAATTATTCTTGGAAAAGTGACACATTTTTTAGCAATATGAATTATTGGCATGCATCAAAGGTCAAAGAGCAATATGTTCACAGAATTGCAATTAATTGCATGGGTATCATTTACTAACAAAGCAACTTACTGGCATTTTTAAAGAACCTCCAGAAACACCTAAATATTGGATTGGAGAAATGGAAATTTTGTATTTCAAAGAGATGATTTCAAGATTAGCGATATTGGCTAACCTCTTAATTATGCTAATTTATCACAATCTAACCTTTTTTTAGATTTTATGCTTTGCTGAATTAGCGCAAAGTGAGTTTCAAGCATAGGTAGTGAAACTTGGAATAAAAAATTCCCAACACCAAGCAATAAAGATTTAACAATTCATGAAACACAGGTTCCATTATAATCTTTTCGGAACACATTGGTTCTGTGAAATACTGGTAGCAATATCAGTTCTGCAGAGAATGCTTAGGTTCTGCAGATTCCATGTTCTTTTGTTACGGTAAGTTTAGGACCAACTTCGTTAATCCATTAAGCTAATGGAAAATATGCCTCAACATGGTGTTAATGGAGGATATTTGGTTCTGTAAATACTGAGGAAAAGTGCAACTCATAAATTTTACTGGATAACTTTGCTCTATTATTCCAAAGAACTGAAGTCGATACTTTCTCTTATAAAACATTCACAGAACTGAAATGTGCGTTACCGTGAATTTACAACTATTGTCTAGGCTCATTAGAATTCAAACTAATGTTGATCAAAGAAATGAAAAATGAGAAATGTTGCTGGAATGATGTATATAAATTTTCTATTTTGCACCAATATTTTGTCTAAATCGTTGTTTGTTATATATATATATAACTCAGTAGTTAATATATAGCACTTTAAATGCACTTGATTTGATGCATTGTAGAGAATAACTATGCATTTTGGTTCTGATATAACTAAGACATAAAGACATTAATGTAAACTACTCCCATTGAAAAGCAAAATGCATTTCTTTGAAATATGCTTCTATTTAATAAAATCTTAAAATGTATATTTTAGAATAGATGAAAAGCCTTGAACCAAATCTCAGTCTCAATCCTAAGAAACTGAGTTGGTTACAAACAAAAATGTGTAGTCTCAGAATGGTAATTGCAGACGGGTATAATAGGTGTGAGGTGTGGTGCAGGGAAATTTATTTGGAAAATCTGCAAAATAAGCTGGGTGGGGGGGTCTAAATGTGTTTGTCGTGCATAGTTATGCACAAAAAATAAATCTAAACATGGCATAACTTTATTTTTCAATGAGAAAAATTGAATTGAAAATCAAAAAATCCCAAAACGGGAGTATAACCCGCCTCCTTACAATTACCCTTTTTAATGGAAAAACAGTAAAATGTAAATGTTGGGAATTAATTTTCCGCAAGAATTTAATTTTACGAACCGATCATAAACAAATCTTTGGTGAGAATTTAATTTCGCAAAAATGACCAAAATTCACAAAATTTTCTTCTCGCAAAAATTTCTTCCATTAAAATAATAAAATACCATTTTGTTATTGGTTATTCAACAATGTTTTTCAAGAGGTTCAGCAATTCTTTGTTTGAAAAAGTTGCCAAGGTTGGATAATATACAATTCCCTTTGATGAGTGTGACAACACCTGCACACACTGACACAGGCCTGAAAATTAGTGTCGGACGTCCGACAAAAAATATGTCTTTGTCCAACGTAAGTACATGGTCAACGGACATACAGTGAGAAATATCTAGTACTAGTCTGAAGTAAATAGAATATCACCTGACGTGTGTCTGCTGTTTTGTTGATATTCTACTGTGTTTTAATACACTTAAATAAAAGTTTTCTTTTGCCCTAATGTTTTACAAAATGAATTTTAAATGGCTTTTCCAGTAGATAAAAGTTACTAGGCGTTTTGTCCGATTTGAAAAGTGCTAATGTCCGGTAAGACTACTTCATAAACGTCCGACGTGATAATTGTATGTCTGATTAGTTTTCATTTAGAACGGACGTCTTGTCTGACATAAAATAAAAATTATATTCAGGCCTGTGACACACTTGCCAATGTTGCCAGGAGAGCAATTTATCACTCGCAGATCATATATTTTTGCTTACAGTACGTTTAGCGAGGAACTTTACAACGAGGAAGAGGTCACTTTTTGTCGGCATATACTCGCCAAAATGTAAAGAAAAGTCTTCTTTAGAGCGGTATTACTCGCGAGTAGATGTAAACAAGTAGCGCTATAGCTGCCATT
>JAULBZ010002638.1:0-18308 GCA_032360805.1 Neoturris breviconis | reverse complement strand
AACGGCCCCCCCCCCCCCCCCCCCCCGGGAGGTAAATAGTGTTAATAAATAAAATCACATCTCTTACCTTGTCCGTCCTGTCGCTCTTATTACCGCTTTCGCTCTTACTTGTTTTAATTTCCGAAACATTTTGATGTTTTTATTTTCCCAATTTGTCTCAAAAATTTACAAATCGGAAAGTAATGGGTGGATTGAAACCTCGCTTTTTCAGGATTATTTATCATATTGAGAGTACTAACAGACGAAAAATGGCCATATTTCTTTTTTGCTACTTATACAAAAAGGTAACTTTCTTGTAAGCTGTTATAACAAGAAATGAAAGTCTAATCGGAATCGGGAAATGTAGGTCGATTCGAAAGATAATCGGGTTTATCAGCTGCTGCGGGATATATATAAATGCCTGCGGAAAATCACAAAGTTGTCTGAATGCCCATGACCGCAGACGTCTGTTTCAAGAAATTCCTTTCCTACCCAGCCGGCAAAAACCTGTTCAAAGTCAGAACGTTGTTCTAACGTTATTTTGCTGACTTTGAACAGGTATTTGCCGGATGGGAATAAGAACGACAACATACCCAGTAGGCAAAAACTTGTTCAAAGTTTGCAGTAAAGACGCTAGAACAACGTTGTTCGAACGTCTTTACTGCGGACTTTGAACAAGTTTTTACTCACTTGGTACTACATAAATATACCTTAAATAATGCAAATAAAAAAGTGATGCTCTTATAAAAAATCTTTACAATTCTGCGGAGAAGTGAGCTTCAGGCTACAAAGCATGAAGTAAAGCTACTTTTATCTCGACCACTGTAAACTAAACAACGTCGGTGGAGAAGGATAGAGAGCCAACTTTGTGATTGAATATCCATAAGACAACCACAACAAAATAATCACTGCGAAGGAGTGATCTTTGCGCATAGCGGCAGGATATAAAACACCTTTACAGTGGTTATTTATTTTGATTATTGATTCTCGCGAAAGCGATCAATATAATAATGCTAGCAAGCCTCCTCCACAGTGATTACCTGCTCTTATTTCAAACACTGCGCAAACCATATTAACAATTAGCAAAAACTATTCATTTTTAAAGCAGCACTTCGCAAATTGATAAAAGGTATGGCAAATTTGATGTCAGATTCTTGTTATTATGCGGCAAATACTTTTCATAATTATGACTCATATAACATGTTCGTACTAACAATTGATTTTAGTAACCTTCTACTGTAATAAGGAACGCAATCATGCGAAATAACCAGAAAGAAGATTTTCATCATGAATTTTTTTTTTCATTACGAAGAAAGGAATAAAAATTGCAAAGATCGCTGACTCAGTACTCCCAGTGGGCAAATACATGTTCAAAGTTAGCAGTAACAAACTGTTCTAGCGTTGTTACTGTGGACGTTGAACAAGTTTTTCCCCACTGGACTCAGTATTACGAATTCTTTGATCGTTCAGCTTTTACCATGTTCTCAAGTTCAAGTACACGCGCTCTTAGAGCCTCGTTCTCTTCTTCTTTCCGCTCTTTTTGTTTAGCTTCGTTTTCGAGCTCTTTTAATCGTTGCTCATATACTTGCATCATAGCCGCTTGATCAAAAGACGAATCTAAAATAAAAAAATGTACACAATATAAATGATCATCTAATACCAGATGACGTTATTTCAAATCGCTGACGTGACACTCCATCCAGGTAACATGTGATGTCACTTTCAACCAATGTAATGGCTTCATTTAGAAATCGTGTGAGCAAATTGGCCTAGTGGAAATCCGCCTTTACTTTATCGAAATGTACTTTTGGGTTGAATGGTGGTTGTGAGTAAACTCTGGAAGATTCGTAGACGTAATTTTGACATGGCTCCAAACAACAAGATAATGTAATATAATCGTTACAGTGGTTGAAATAAGGGTAAATAATCATTGTAATGAAGAGATCTTTGAGCATAGCTTCAGGCATTATAGCTGCGTCGTTTTGATATGTCAATATAACGTATTAAAGTCGATTTCTATTCGGCGGAAAATTCCGTGCGAAGTTCAAAAGAAGACACGTGACGCAAATTTCTACCAATGGAATGGAAATCAATCATTAGTTGCAAAGCTTAGTATTAAATTTCAAATTATAGTCTGGATAAAAATAATGTCGGACAAAATCCGCGGCTATGGAATTAGCACATAGACTCTACTGACTGGTATGGACACAGAAAGCCCAAGGAGGTTATCGTCGTAGGCTAGTTTCAAACGTACGCGTGTCAATATGTGCTACAAAAGAAAAACATACCGTGATCAACACTGTGGGCCTTCCTTCTTGATCGGACGTTTATATTTTTCGATAAGCTCACAGATATGTCTCGATCTAAATCAACAGCAGAAGCTCGTTTATTCAGTTTTTTAATTGGACTCCCTGTCTCTTCTGATGAATCGTTAGCATTAAAGTCTAAACCATGTGTCAATTTTTCAGTTAGTTTATTCAGTTCGATTTTAATATGTTGTGAAAATTCTTCAACGTTTTTCTTCGAGCCTCGCTCTAACGTTGTCTCGATTATCTCAAGTTCATTTCTTAATTGATTATGAAAACCCTCTTCTCTTTTCTTCTGCTCTAAAAATCGTTCATCTGTAGCTTGTAATGCTCTTTCAAATTTCCTTCTCATTTTTCGCATTTGCTTTTCTAAAGACTGTTTTGATGCATTCAATTGATATTGTAATTCAGCTTGTCGTTGAATCATAAGTTCTTTCTCGGAACCCGTAGGTTTTTGTTTCGTTTTCAGTGAATTATGTCTGCTTACTTTCTTTGACTTTGACTAAAATATATGAATTACTGTTTAGTTAAGGATAGACCTACTACATGAAAACGAGGCATTGCCTGCTTAAAGTAGAACTTTGTTGCAATGCAATAACTTCCTTTTTGTGCAGTTCCTACATTGCAACAAATTCTACTTTGAATAGCCAACACCTTATTTTCATTTGTGAATGAATAGGTCTAAGGCAGTTTTTACATGGATCCCTAAATGAGTTTAAGCCTAAACGAGCTTGCAATTGATTGGTTTCTCTGGTACGAAGAAACCAATTATATGCAAGATCGTTTGGTACCGTATATTCTCAATACACAGTGTATATACCAGAATATACAAGGAAATAGTGACTGAAACGCGTTTACAGGAACATAATACAGAATGCCTGAATATAACTGCTGGTAATCACCTGTGGAGGAGTGACTCAAAAAAACACTCTTCCACAGGTGATATCCGGCAGTTAAATTTAGGCTTGTAGTACATTTGTTTGATTTCTTCACATATGGTAATCTGGCTGCAAAGATATGTATTATCAATCATACTGGAGAAAAAAGTTAAGTTAAAGACCATGATAATGTTTTAATATTAATGAGGTATAATATATTTATGTCGTTACCGCTTGTCATAGAGCAGTCATTACTGTCAGCTTTTCTTAGTAGTAAAACAATAAGAAAAAAGACCGCGGAGGAGGAATTTTTAAGCATAGCTTGCTCTACAATGGATTAGAAGTAAAATAAGAAAAATCACGGTGAAGGAGTGCCTTTTTGAGCATATCTTCGGTCTCTACAATGATTTCAACTTCATACCTTAAAGAAACATCCTTTGGGTTGCACAGATTCATCGGATAGAGCGCCATTATCAACATAATCATTATAGTGTTCATGATATCGACGTTCAATTGTACCGTTATGTATTTTTTGTGGTGATCCATTATGCTTCGAATGACGTTTTGGTGTCACTTGTGGTGACATGAAACGAGGATCATATCTACGAAGAAAAAACATTCATTCAAACACATATTATATCTGTGGAATTGATTTGGTTTAGAATAACATGTTTTCGTAACAATCACCCATTCATAAATACTACCATCTTTAAAAAGTGTCTTTCACAAAAATGAGAGAATACGAAAAAAGGCAACCAAACTATTGTTTTGGGCCGAATCTAAAAAATAAAATTTACAGAGAAGGCACTGTGTCAACGATCTTGCAAGGGATTGGTTACTTCGTGCCGAATAAACCAATCCAATGCAAGCTCGTTGACCCTTTTGCAGTTTCATTTTGTTGAATTTGGTCAAAGTTAGTTTCTCTCTCTCTACCAAAAATGGTTTTTAAATGGATCCTTCCCAGTGAGAAATAACTTGTTCAAAGTCCACAATAAAGACGCTAGAAACGTTGTTCTAGCGTGTTTACTGCCGACTATGAACGTTGTTCTAGCGTCTTTACTGCATACTATGATTGCGTCTTTACTGCGGACTTTGAGCAAGTTTCTGTACACTGGGTTGTTTTTAGATTTGAGAAAAAGAGCGCTAAGTAACAAGTTTGCGATCCCTTCAAATACTTACTTCAATTCAGAATATTCATGAGTTTGAATTTTATCTTTTTTTCCGTGCTATAAATAGAATACATTAGAAAAGTTTAATCGACAGTATATTGACAGAAAAAAATATATTATAACTTCCAAATTAGTCTACGTCTCCAACGTCTCACCAATTTCCGCTTTTTAATGGATTCGAAATTTTCATAGTTGATCAAGTTTCCATCATATTGATTAAAGATGGTAGCACGTCTTGGAAAAGTGTCTTCCCAGTGGGCAAAAACGTTGTTTTAGCGTCTTTACTGCGGACTTCAAATAAGAAAAACCAAAGAAAAAAATATTTTGCAGATGTGCACCCTGCTGAAAACAACGTTTGATCACAATCTAATAAACCACAGCAACGTCAAAAAGACGACGTTTTGATGTCGCAAAGTCAAAACGCCGTCTTTTTGACATTGATAAAACGTCACAGACCCACTGGAATGCTAGTTTTACCTTTGATTTTTTGCTATCTTTTCGATGACTATCATAGTGTTGCAGTTCTTCCATTAATCGTGTTTTATCTGTAGGTTTCTTTTGTTTCTTTCTCAACGATGAGGATGTGTATGTATGGACGCGATCACCTTTAACATCCTACAAAAGAAAAACGAGAACCTTCTCAATAATTATGAATATCTTCCCTACAGGTACTTGACGTCTAATCAATGTCGAGACGTCGTCCAAAACGACGTTGATTAGACGCCGAGTGTCTAGTGGGTTTTGTTTTGGAAGTTTAAAGAAGTTATCCAGTTGGTACGCGACGTCGGATGTCGGATCAACGTCAAAACAAACGTCAAAACGACGTCACAAGGGTAATATAATTAATTGGTTTTATTCAATAGATCACAAATTTTTGCGCAAAAGTGTCTAAGTGCGCAAAATTTATTGCGTGCATGAGTGTCCTGCGCGAAACTTTATCCATGTAAAAAATGTGGCTTTTTGTGTTTAAAATCATAAGTTGATTTTTATGTTCAAAACCAGAAGAAAAGAAGAGATACACTTTATAAGGTTTTTATGCCATTGCTGTTAATTACGCTGTTTTTCTCTCTTTGCTGACAGATGTTATATTCATTTTATTCTCTTAGATTTCCTCCTCCGCGAAAATAAATCCACTCAATATTAATTATTTATTATTAAAATATTTTCGCGCGTAATATATTAAGGTGGGTCCGCAAAAAAAAAACACCGCGCAAAAGTTTATCCCAATAAGGTATGTACATTTATGCATTCTTACTTCAGGAATTCTTACTTTAAACAAGAGCAGCTTATTAAGTTGATTAAATTAATACTTTCTAGCCAGTGGGTAAAGACTTGTTCAAAGTCCACATACTTTGAACATGTTTTTGTCCACTGAGTAGCTCGTTTGCGTATATACTAATACTGCTACAAAGCTTATAGTCTTTTGTGTACTAGGCTCAAGATTTGATGAAGTAAAATAACCTAGTATGGAAAGACTTGTTCAAAGTGAACAGTAAAGGCGCTAGAACAACGATGTTCTAGCTTCTTTACTGCGGCCTTTGAACAAGTCTTTGCCCACTGAGAAAGAGAGTGTAATGTCAACGATCTTCTAACTTCTGATTGATATCCACTAGGCAAAATATTCGCTGCGAAAACCAAACGAAGACATTTCATTGTCAGAAATTGACGTCACAATCATGTGACGTCAATTTCTACCAATGGCATGTCTACTTTTGGCTTTCGCAGCGAAGTTTTCGCCTAGTGATGGTTTCTTCGTATTGAAGAAAAATATCAAATTATTCTTCTTCACACATGTCAAAGGAAAATGATAAGGGAAAAATAATCGTACAATTAATATAAACAAAGGAGATTCAGGTCTTTTAGCAACATCATTCTTGTCGTCTTCCATATTTCAAAAATATTAATAAAACACAAAACACAAACCGTTACGTAAAAATTCTCAACCACACTACTACTAAAACAATCTACAACCGCAGAAGCTGTCACAAAATGCTTTGCAAGGAGTGTATAACAATACAACTCCTTTTAAAAGAAAATCATAGTTTTCCGGAAGCTCTTTAAATTCGCACTAGCTATTAATTAGTTGTCAATTAAGCAATACATTAATATAATTAAAACGTAAATAGTAGAAGACAGTACCGATCAACTTCCAACGACCTTGAAATTCGTTGTCTTCTTCTAGATAAAATAGCCAGTTGAATTCGAATTCAATGACATATTACCCTCTCTCACAGATAATACTGTTGATTATGTAAATTAATATTAAGGTCAGATTTTCCATTAACTGTACTGTACATGTGGAAACATATATAAAGTTGCGCAAAACCGACAACCCTCCATGTTTTATGACAATGTATTAACGCTACTTAAATCTCGACTAAATTTCCTGTTTGCGTCATGTTAATTAAGCAACATTTAACCCTCTAATTAATCCCCTTCTCATTAGTAGCAAGAATAGATTAGACACATGTGGGAAGGATGACTTGAGGCCGTTCAACCTAGCATAATGAGTTTGTAATTAGATTTTTATTATACAAATGATCACAATTATTTAGGTTGGGTGCGCAAGACCTGTTCAAAGTGCGCAGTAAAGACGCTACCCAGCCGACTTAAACCTGTTCAAAGTCAGCAAAATAACGTCAGAACAACGTTCAAAGAACGTTATTTTACTGATTTTGAACAGGTTTTTGCCTGCTGGGTACATTTTCTAGCGTCTCTACTACAGACCTTGGACAAGTTTTTTTTGCCTACTGGGAATGATCTTGCAAATTTGAAGAAATCAATCAACTATGAGCTCAAATATTACGGGGAAAAATTTGTTCAAAGTCCGCAGTAGCATGTTTACTGCCGACTTTGAACACTGTCAACGTCAGGACGACTTCGCGACGTCCTGTTGACGTTGTTCCGACGTTGATTAGACATCGTGTGCCCACTGGGATATTAGCTACTTCTCATACAAATTTTCATGGTCATAAAAAACTTCAATGATGTTTTGGAATAAATAACTTTTGTGTTACGAAAATTCGCAGGTCTTAATTTTTTGTGAGTTCAATACTTCCTAAATAAAAACACTCCTCCACGGGTGATGTCCGACATTAATAATCAGTCTCGTTTAATTACTGTGTCGTCTAAGAGTATTTCGAGCACTGATAGACCTTCTAATCATCAACATGAGTTATGGCACATTCTGTGAATTTGAAGAGTAATATACACCATAAGTGAAATAAAACCGCGGAAAACGACCACGAGAAATCCCAAGAGCTTTACCTCAATATTTTTGCAAACTCGACAAATTCTGTTGATTCTAGCAGTCTAGTACCCAGGCCCATAGAACAAATTTTCGTTTCGCTCATCTTGCTAATAATAATCTAAAGGCTTTTTGTCAAAGTTGAAATATTTATGACCATGATCGTAGATATATTTAGCAATGAAAATTACTCTATAGGAAAAAAGTTCAAAATATTTTCCAGCGCCTCCCTATCAAGCTCCTAGAGAAACAATAGATTGGATGATCGGAATCAAAGTATCCTCCAGTGGGAAAATATTTATTCAATTTCCCCAGTAAGATGCTAGAACAATGTTTTCAACGCTACGCTAGTGTCTTTACTGCTGACTTTAAACAAGTTTTTGTTAACCGGGTCCTTACTGATTATTATTACGATTATCCACATTACACCAACATCCAGTTGTAAAATCGTTTTCAGCCAGTGAACCGCAGAGGTTGTGATATGCCGGCACGTTCCGTTGTTTCGTAAAAAAGAAGTTTTGACGCTCTGAAAACTACGCCTTTTTACGTTAAAGAAACGTCACGCGCTCATTGGGAAGAAACACTCTTACCATCGGTAGAGATATACCAGAATCTGTTGTAGGTACCCATAAACTTGACATACTGGCTGATGTTGCGGTAGGTACTCCTTCAGAAGGATGTTGAATAAATCCTGAGCCAGTTGGACTAGCCTGTAGTGATCGACTGTATCTATGTATTCTATGAGGACTTTTTACCAGTTCATTTAATTCAGGTGGTGGTGGTGGTGTGTTCGGGCTAGTTTGACTAGCAGCGGGGCTTGTAGCGCTTTCAGAACTTCTAGTACGTCTTTTAGTCTTCTTCTACAATGAGTAATAAATCGTTAGGATTAAATCAGGTCTTATAAGAAACTAATAAAGAAAACATTAAAAACCAAAAAAGTGATACGTAAAAGCTTTCCCACAAAAGTAATTTCTGTTCAGACTAGATACGAAAACCAATAATTAATTACAAACATTTGTACACTCCAATCTGTCTGCATGTCTTCCTAACACTTGAATAATACAAATACCAGGAACTGTATTTTGAATCACGCTTAAAGTTGGTTTCCACTAGGAGAAATATTCGCTGCGAAAGTCAAAAAGAAAGTATGCCATTGATAGAAATTGTCGTCACATGACCGTGACGTCAAATTCTACCAATGGAATGTCTCCGTTTCGCTTTCGCACCAACATTTTTCGCCTAGTGGAAAATCAACCATGAAAAAGAAAGCAAAAGAAGAGTACTGAATCAACGATATTGCATTGCAAGATCGTTGACATAACACCCTTCTGTATAAAAGTGTATAACTTTTATTTCGTTGGCAACCATTCATATGATCTGAAACATGTGTATTTTGTGTCGCTTAGGCGAGATAACTCGTTTGCCATATAAATGGTCTGCCAATATGACTGCAGATATAGGGATAAGACGTTTCAACGAGTTATATCGGCTGAGCAATATATTGGTCTCCATATAGAGAGGACTTTAACATCTAATTTGTATCTAAGTAGAAGGGTGTTATTTCAACGATCTTGCACTTGATTAGCTCCTTTAAAACAAAGAAGTCAATCAATCAATTACAAAACCTTTAACTCAACCCCGCTGGGGCATGACGTTATTTTGAATTGTTCAAAGTCCGCGGTAAAGACGCTAGAACAACGTTTAATACGTCGTTCTAGCGTCGTTACTGTGGACTCTGAATAAGTCTTTACCCACTAGGTTGCACTATATTACCACTCAGACTATATATATACAATACGAATAACAATTATAAGAAAGCCAATAATATACGACAGAAAAAAACTTCTGTTTACATTTTCTTGAGCTAGCTGATGAAATATTCATAAACATAGAATCTGATTGTTTAAAACAGAAAACATCTTGTCCCTATTCTTATATAGGTAATTAGTTTCCGAATAAAAAGATAATAAAAACCAGTCTGGGATCGATAATTTGAAACAGTTTTTATTCCGTTGATCTGTCTCGAATTATTGAGGTTAGCGTCAAATCATCTTACGATTTAAGGCTAAATTGGTTTCACAGATGTACAAAACTTTAAACATGTCATACATCAGTACCCCAGTGGACCAAAACTTGTTCAAATTCCGCAGTAAAGACGCTGGAACAACTTTGAAAACATTGTTCTAGCGTCTTTACTGCGGACTTTGAACAAGTTTTGCCTACTAGGATAAAAGAATTGAGCAGTGAATCAAGGATATTGTATATGATTGGTATATTCATCAGGAAGAAGCCAATAAAATGCAAGATTGTTCACACATCACTCTCCTTCATGGATAATATTATACACTAAAGAGTAATACCTTTTTGTACGGCTCAGGTATCATTTGAACGATATCTCGAAATCCATGCCTAATTGCTACATCTTTTGCAGTGTCTCCAATCTGTAAATTAAATCGTTAATTTATAATTACCTTGCAATATACAGATACCTTTCCATATACTGAACCATAATTTATAAATTGAATCGTTAATTAACGTCTGTTGCAACATAGACATTGTTATTTTTAAGAATTAGGAAAAAGCTATTAAAACTATTTCCTTATATTGAAAATTATATTTCCTGTCGTATATATAGCATAGACCAAATTAAATCAATTGAATATCTGCGAAGGAGAGTGTAAAACGGAGATCAGTGGTCGAGATAAGTGCAAATAATTTCTGTGGAGGAGTTTTGATGAGCTATGTTCATATATCTCTCAGTAATTATTTATTCTAGTTTCAACCAGTGGTAACTCTTCTCCATATGTTAGTATTTATTATTAATTAAAACCTAAAATTATTTTTGCAAAATATGGATCCACCGACAGTTCCCAGCCAACAAAAACTTGTTCGAAGTTAGCAACATAAATTTAGAACAACGTTCTTTGAACGTTGTTCTAACGTTATTTTGCTGACTTTGAACAGGTTTTTGCCGACTGGGTTATTGATGTAAGCCAGGTTTAAATCAAGGGGAGAATAAAGGCAAATAATTTGAGTACAGGGGTTGAAATAACTATCAATCATCACTGTGGAGGAGAGATTTATCAGACAATTTGGCAAGAAGTATTCTGAATAATTTCTCTTCCAGTCATGACCAGCAGTTATCTTAACCCCATGACATAGAAAGAAGGTGATTCTTCTAAGCATGTTTATTCTATGTTCCATACAAAATCTAATCAGAGATTTTAGCCAGATGGGCAAAAGTGGGTCACACACTCCTTATAAACTGGAAAACATCCCTAGTATAAAAACACAAAAGTACATTTGAGCTATAAAATAAGATGATGCTTATGAATATGGGTACAGTTACACTTTAACTGGTTGAATATGGATATACTTACATTATTTGGACTTAATTCAATCGGTTGATCAGTATGTAATAAACATTCAACAAATTGAGTATTTCCCATATCAGCACAGAGGTGGAGAGCAGAGTTTCCATCCTAAAATAGCACCAGATCACTTTAAAAATATAAATCGAAATGTGATTCCTGGAACACAGTAAACGAAATGTATTTCCTGGGACACAGTAGCTAAGAGTATAGGCGTAACTAGTCAAAATATTTTTTTCCAATTATTGAAGGGGAATTCCTCAAAATACAAATTTACCAAAAAAGAAAATAACAATCTAAGTCTCAAGAAACTATCAAGTGTGATTGCAGCCTTATAAACAGAAATAAAATCAACTGCGGACTTTGAACACGGCGTGGTCTCTCATAAAATAAAATTACAAAAAAAAATGTTCTAAGTTTTCACTTTTAAAAAGTCCCTTTTTCACCAAGGTGATGATGAAATTGAATCACAATGGTTCAATATTATCTGGAATGTTTCCATTACACGCGAAAAGTTTCGTCAGATAAAGTTTCGGCAAAAAAACGTTCGGTCAGATTTTGCAAATATCGGCGTGATTTAGTGTCTTCAAAGGACCAAGAAATGTAATAACCATAAGAAACATCAGGATTGTTCAGTTTTAACGAAATAAATTTATCGAAAATAGATGTCAGGCGTTTTTTTATAACAAGTCAAATTTCAATAAATTTCGGCGAATAAAGTTTCGGACTTTATATGTCCGAAACTTTGTCATGCCGAAACTTTTCGCGCGTAATGTATAGCAAATCTTGTAAGATGATAACACGTTACGCAGTGGCCAAAACTTGTTCAAAGTCTGCAGTAAAGACGCTAGAACAACGTTTTCCATGCTGTGTTTTTACTGCAGACTTTAAACAAGTTTTTTTTTATCACTGAGCATGAACATAACACATTTGTGATTTCATTCAATCTTTACTGGAGATAGATATTATATATATATTTCAAAGCGGATCACCACTAGGCGAATTCGTTCGCGCGAATTAAAAATAAAGCTTGGTTGAAACCTGATAGGTGACGTCACTTTCAGCCAACGTAATGGCTTCATTTAGAATTCGCGCGGTAGACATCAGAACAACGTCGCAATATTTTAAAGAAGTAGATCAATTCGCTTGTTATTTGATTGGTTTCTGTGATACCAATAGCCAATCATTTGGAAGATGTTGATATGGTGATGATCTGATATATTTACATTGACATGTTAAATGACTTGAAAATTGTTTCACAATTATGTGACCATGCGAATATAAATAGACATTTTTCTATACCATTTTATAATTTATTATCACTTTTGAAATATTTTTTTTTATTTAACTTTATGAAGTATGCAGCTAATATTAAAGTCGCATAATCACCCTATTTTGCCAAAATTATAAAACCTACATCAAGTGACAATTGCTGATCATACCCTGAAAATTTAAGCATTAATAAATAGCAGGAAGTGGGTCAAATAAGCAATTTTATCGAAAACTAGCTACAACTTTATGTAATCATGCAGGAAAGCGATGAAGTTTGGCCAAACAATATGGCTGCCACACAGTTAGCATAAAAAATACAAAACTTTATTCACTCGTATCTCCACTAATGGTTGTCTTAATAGAATGAAATTTTCAGAATGTGTTACTGACATTACAAGCTTTCATGTTATTTATTTGGAATTTTGACCAAACTGCAGTGATTATGTGACTTTAAAGACCATATACTACCGGCACACGACGTTGGAATAACATCGCAACAATGTCAATACGACATTAGCCAACTTTAGCAGTTTTTGTTTCTGAGAAATACTTGGCGAATATTTCGAAATAACTTGTCAATGTTAAGTGATAAGATAAGCCTGTAGAAAAACCTTTACTGCAATACACACTATGTGAACTTTTTTACAACTCACAAAATAATGTCCAATAGAGAAACTTATCTACGCAAGATGCAAATGTTTACTCAATGGCCAAAAACTTGTTCAAAATCTGCAGTAAAGACGCTAGATCGTCGTACGGCGTTGTTCTAGCGTATTTACTGTGGACTTTGAACAAGGTTTTTGTCCACTGGGTACATTCGCACGCACGCTATTTTTTAGTTGGTAGTAATTTTCTCTCTTTTACCAAAGTTATTCCACTTAGGGTCCATCTAAAATTGACAAAATTCAACAAAATGAATCCGTGCAGATGTGTGTTAGGTCATTGAGCTTGCAATGCAATCCTTGACTCAGTACTCTCCTCAGTAGATTTTATTTTTGAGACGGTTCCTTACATGATTTTGTATGTTAACATCTGCACCATTCTTTAACAAGCATTTTAATGCCTTCAGTGATTTTGTTTGCACGGCTAGATGAACTGCTGTATTGCCATGCTGGAAAATAAGTAGTATCCAAGTTAAAACAAAGAGTAAATAATCATTGCGGAGGAGTGATTGTTGAGCATAGCTTCAGCCTATAAAGCCTGAAGGGAAATAATTAAAAGATTTGTTTATGTTTATCTTTTGAAAAACGCACGATTTTCTATTTGCTATATTATATTCCCTACAAATCACTGAATTAGAACGTATAAAATAATCACTGTAGAGGAGGGATCTTTGCAGCCTAAGCTATACTCAAAATTCACTCCTCCACAGTGATTATTTGCTCTATTTCGAGCTTATACAGGTGCTCCCTCAATAAATCGTAAATGTCGAATAGCTTCAGTGACATTTAGTGCTTTAGTGAAACTGTCCCAGTGGGTAAAAACTTGTTCAAATTCTGCAGTAAAGACGCTAGAACAAAGTCGTTCGACGTTGTTCTAGCGTCTTTACTGCTGACTTTGAACAAGTTTTTGTCCACTGAGGTAACATGTGGCTCCATGTCTGAAAGATGTTATGAGCTTCATAGAAGATAGTAAAAATGGATAGTATCTAAGAAAGTTAGTCAACCGTAGCCGGAGGCAACCTATTATTCCAGCGTGCTGGCAATCATTGTACTGAGCACAATGTAAGGCTGAGTCAAAACCATCTTCCCGGGAATTAAACCCAGGACGCTTCGATGACGTTGGACAATTTTAATCACTATGGTTCCTAAGAATGGATGATATAGAATTTCTAATGCCTTATTGCTGATCAGTCTCATTGTAAAATAATGTTCGGAAGATTGGATACATACAGCATCTTGGGTAGACTTTGAAACACCAGCTTTCATAAGAATAGCCATGGCTTTTGTATGATGGTTAACGGTAGCAACGTGTAGTGGAGAAAAGCCATCCTAGAAATCAAAAGTATATTAGACTTGAAACAAAATGCCTTTGATACTGCTGTGAGGACTTCATATTAACTTGCTATTCGTAAGGAGATATTTTAGCAACTTTAAAGAAGTCAAAATCAATAAATTTGAGAAAAAATAATCTACGAAGAAGAGTGTTAAGTCAACGAGCTTGTAATTGATTGGTTTCTCCAGTACTCTTCTCCTGAGAATGAATTATTTTGGAGATAGTCCCTAACCTACGTTTATAGACATCGATCTAATACCTCAGCCTAGACACACCTGTCAAATTCTCAGGATTGTGAATCTCAACGCGCTGATATTCAATTGAACACCAACGGAAAGCTGAAAAATTCAACAAATCTGATTGGTTCATTGATAATGTTTTTGCAGGCCAAAAAAGAAAGAGAAATACTGTCAATTTAACTAGTAGGCATAGACTGAGCTAAGGCAGGGGTTAAAATAACTGCTGACCATCACAGTGTAGGAGTGAATTTTCAGAATATCTTAAGTCAAATTGGCCGAAAATTTTCTGAAAAATCTCTCCTCCACAGTGATAACCAACAGTTATTTCAACCCATGCTAAGATGAGCCAAGGACAACCTGAGGTCTATACTGTAGGTTACACATTCTTCTCTTTATACTATTCATAATTACGAACTCTCACCCCAGCCAGCAAAACCCTGTTCAAAGTCAGAAATATAATGTTAGAACAACGTTCTGTGAACGTTGTTCTAACGTTATTTTGTTGACTTTGAACAGGTTTTTTCCAGCTCTCAGTACCATCTTTAATACTACTATCCTCTACTATTACTTTAGACCCAGCTAAACAACCCTTATCATAATACCTGGCTTCTTTGATTTGATAACAAAAAACGAATCATTAAAACAAACAACAACAAACCATTCTTTTCAGTTTACACTCAAAGTAATCCACAGATGTTTCAAAAAGATAAACATCACAAACAATTTCAGAAATGAACAGATAAGTTGTTCGTTAAGCGATTGAAATTAAAATTCTTTACCCTTAGAATTGTATAAGACGACATTGTTCTAACTAATTCTTTTAATAGAACTGGTTATCTTTAATTAATAATTAAGAATTAAGAACACAATAAACATAAACATGAGATGATTTTAAATTAAAATTCTTTTGTCACACTGTATAAGTTAAGTTTTATCATGTCATCAACAAATAACACCACAATAATACTTAGCAGCCTTATTTTGATAGAAGGGATTTAGTCACTATGATTATGTGTTAGAACCTAATGTTGTGAACAGTTCAACAAACCATCCAGTGAGCAAAAACTGGTTCAAAGTCCGCAGTAAAAACGCTAGAACAACGTCAAGCGGCGTTATTCTAGCGTCTTTACGGTGGACTTTGAACAAGTGTTTGTCCACTGGGTATGTATGGTTCAAGACTAACTCCTCCGCAGTGATTATTTGCTCTTATTCCGAACAGCGCAAATACAGTATGAAGAAACTCATCTGTGTGTGTCCAACGTAAAAGCCAAAATAAGCATAAGTTGCGTCAAGAAAAATGGATATTACCGTTTGTCAAGTAACAAGCAAAACAATAAATTGTGTCTACTCTGATTAATAACTTTCTTCAGGTTGTATAGTTTCCATATATGGTAATACACGGTCTGTATACAGTTAGATGGGTTCATACGCAGTAGTCATTCATACTGTGATATTAAACAGAGTGCATACAATTATTGGTTAGCTACTTGACGTAACATAAATTTTTCTTAATACAACTTAGGGATCATCTCCAAAATTCGTTTCAAAAAGCAGATATTTTAGCAACTTTAAAAAGTCAAAATCAATAAATTTGAGAAAAATTAAGCTACGATGAAGAGTGTTAAGTCAACGAGCTTGCATATAATTGGTTTCTGCAAGATCGTTGACTCAGCACTATTTCCCCGGGAACAAATTTTGGAGATGGTCCGTAACTAATTTCTTCATACCATACTTGCGCTGTTCGAAATAAAAACAAATAATCACAGTTGAGGAGGGATTTTTTATTATAGCTTCAGGCTTTGTTGCCTGAAGTTATTATAAATATCAGCTCCTCCATAGTGATCATTATTTCCTCTTACTTTGAACTCTATTTGACGTAAATACTTGACAGTGTTGAGGTGACACTTTGTTTATAAGAATTTTGTGATTTTAATAATAAAAAGAAAAATCAACCAAAAACGGAACATTATTCTTCTTCTCCTTCTTCCATGAACCTACCCCCATTAAGGTTGATTTTTTCCATGAACCATACCCTCCCCCATTAAGGTTGATCTCCACTAGACGAAATATTCACTGTGAAATCCAAGAGAAGACATTCCATTGGTTTCCACAAGGGAATATTTTGTCTAGTAGAAATCAAACTTCAAATTAGGTATCGTTACTTTGAACAAACTGGGGGGCATTGCAAGATAAAGCAAATTCATCTTACTTTGTTCCGCAAATTTAAGTCAGCTTTGATATGTATCAAAAGTTCTGTGACTTCGACGTGATCATTTAAGCATGCAACATGACATGGCGTGTTCCCCTCCTGTAAAAAAAATATGGAAATATACATAAAAAATGCCCCACCTGGGAGATTTTTGTAATTTCAAAACGGTTAACCTAATTAATTTAAAATTTTAGGCCAGCATTTATAACTTACAGTTCTTGTAACGGCCCTAACATTAAATTTATGTATAAAACTGTTTTATAGAGAGGAATTACAATTTATTGCAAGAGCTTTCGGTGTTTTGCACAAATTTTATGTCATAAGAGATAACGCAATTCTTGGTTTTTGATTAAAAAATACTGACGTCAGCAAAAGTTTTACTGTTTTGGGAATTGCTTTTATACAAATTGAAAATAATTATAATAAACTAAGTTTGGGCAAACCTATTAGCATATTTAGATCATAAGTTAAGGGCATCTTTGCCCAACTCCCCCCTCCTCCTCCAAATACCTCGTGTCATCCTTCTTGCATAGCAGAAATCTAACAACTTTTATAACCTCAAATCCCCTGCTGAATTAAATAAACGAGCAGTATCCATAAACAATATATGTCTTGCTGGACATCACATGTGGAGAAATGTTGTGTTTTGAGTGAAACAATACTCAAAAGCACTCCTCCACGGGTGATGTCTGATAATTATATTTAAGATTATTACCTCATCTTGTACATCAAATTCAGCATTGTTATCTAATAGTATAGATACAATATCATGATGTCCTTCTTCTGCTGCTAAATGTAATGGTGTTCGATCACTCTAAAATAACAAACATAAAGCAATAAGAACAATACTGTGGAGGAGATATTTTTATCATAGCTTCAGGCTATGTAGTCTAAAGCTATGATCAAAAACCTCTCCTCCACACTGATAATTTGCTCATATTACAAACAGACACAGAAATTGCTTCATGAGTTGTTTCTGGAACGTAGTGACGTTTTAATCAAGTTTAGGGACCATCTCAAATTTTCATCCAAAACCAACTTTATTGTTAGGATTAAATCAACTAAAATTGATAAAATTAAACAATCAAAGGCATGGTATTGAAAGTAGCCCGCCAAACCAAGTTCAAGTTTAACCTAAGCACATAAATATGATTCACATACACACATTACACAGTGTTTGAAATATGTCTTTATTAAGATTGTAGCGTTTCAGATCAAATAAACAATTGGAACACATTTTTCAAGGTAAAATTATGTCAGGTCACTGTGGAGAAGAGTAGTAACATTTCATATCAAGAATAAACACACCAACTTTACATGACATTGGGATTTCATGTCCTTATTAAGTTGATAAAGTTTCAGATTAAATAAACAATTGGAACATCGTTATCAAGGTAAAATTATATTAAATCACTATAAAGAAGGGTAGTGAAATTTAATATCTTAGCTCAAAAATAGATATGAATTGTATACACACATTATATATCATACACCATTACACATCAATTTATTATATATACAGGGCTTAAAATAACCACAGGTCATCACTATGGAGAAGAGATTTTTCAGAATATTTTCAGCCCAGTTGGTTGTAAATATTCTGAAAAATATCTCCTCCACAGTGATGACCGGCTGTTATTTGG
>JAULBZ010002637.1:0-18144 GCA_032360805.1 Neoturris breviconis | reverse complement strand
GTTTATGACACTGCTAGTATGAATCTTATTCTACTGTTTATGACACTGCTAGTATGAATCTTATTCTACTGTTTATGACACTGCTAGTATGAATCTTATTCTACTGTTTATGGCACTGCTAGTATGAATCTTATTCTACTGTTTATGACACTGCTAGTATGAATCTTATTCTACTGTTTATGACACTGCTAGTATGAATCTTATTCTACTGTTTATGGCACTGCTAGTATGAATCTTATTCTACTGTTTATGGCACTGCTAGTGTGGATCTTATTCTACTGTTTATGGCACTGCTAGTATGAATCTTATTCTACTGTTTATGACACTGCTAGTGTGAATCTTAAAAAAGTTATAAAGAAAGATGTCGTTGAAAGTGCTGGATCATTACAGCTTTGTGTTGGTCAGAAAGCAGGTTGTGAAGCTGCTGTACATGGTATGGTTGACATATAGAACGATATAAATACGGAAGGAGTATCACAAGTAGATGCTTCCAATGCATTCAACTCAACCGACCGTGATGTGATGTTTGTTTGTTCTGTCGGCCAAATATTAGGCATCATAAACGTAACAGAAATATATGATCAAGAATATAAAGATTCTCGAAAAATCTCTGCAGAAAGTGTGAACTTATAATCAAGCAATTAATTATATTGTTACATTTGCTAATGATGAATGTTTTATCAACTATTACATAATAAAAAGCCGCTGTAATGCCTTGCAGATCAAAATAATACTGAATTTTAAAAGTTAATGCTTTGAAAATTTCCGGTCCCAATGGCCAAAAGTGGTCCTGGGTCGTTTTGAGAAATCTTTTGAAAATCTTTTTTGAAAAGTCACCAAATTTGGACCTAATATGATAAGTGGATCAGAAGTTGGGGTAAATAGGGTTAAGACGAAACTAAACTTTAGTTTGATAAGATCCCTCGGTTTATGTATCAGAGGTACACGAAGTATTAAATCTGACAAGAACTGCAACATTGATGATATAAAATATATCAATTCAATCGCCTCTATTAGCAACTAAGACACTACTCATTTCCATTTTTATTTATTTATTTACTTACTGTACACCATTTTCTATTGTCAAAAAGAGCATGCCGAGATTGCCTCCGTGCAAATTATGTGAATATATATATATAAAAAAATAAGGGTATAAAAGAAACCCTGCCGGCACACGGCACTCTGTCGGTACGTGACATCTAATCATCGTCAACAATACGTCGTATTGGCGTAGCGTTTGGAAAGAAGTTTAAAACCTCTTCAATGGGAACGTAAAACAGAACAAGAAATACCTACGTATTGAAAAATTAGTGTGACTGAAGATTGTACAGAGGAAGAACGCCAAAAAATCAAAAGGAAAGTTGGTGAAGCTAGAAATAGAACATAAATGGAAGGCAATGGCAAGTACATCTTTAGTACGAGGTACAGGGCTCGCCAAAAATGATCTCATAATACGAAGGTTTATCAAGGTCAGCCCTGTGGATCGTCAAGATTAAATCTAAGTCAAAAAATAACAGTATCTCAAGTAAGTAATGAAAGCATGAGTCCTCATTTATCAAAGTCAAATAAATTTGATGCAGAGGAGGGATCACTTATACTGTCAAAAAAGGGCTAAAATTCTTTTGCACTAATGCTGACCAGTTTGTCAGCAAGTGGGATGAACTATCGATGAGTTTTGCAAATAATGAACCCGACATTATTTTCATCACTGAGGTAATTCCCAAAAAATAAATGAATCCAATCTCTCAAGCATTGCTTGATATCGATGGATATAAATGTCTTTTGATTTTGATCCGTAAAAAAACGAATTTAGGTGCATTTGGTATAAGAAAAGTTGTGATATATTCTAAAAAAATAATAAAGGTAGATGAGGTGGAGATTCTCGTTGAAGATTTTGAAGACCACGCATGGTTGAAATACTAACAGCTAGCGATGAGGAGATTATGTGGATTAAGCACAATTAAGCATATAAATGAAGCATACCAAACGCAAACATAACGAAACATTTTTTCAATTGCATTTCATGACTCATTAGAAAAACATACACCAGCTTAAATCACCAAAGGAAAATCTATTGCAGGGAAATCACTAATTTACATATATAGTTTTATGACTATCCAAATAACCATTTACAACAAACTTGTGATATTCTGCTTTAACCCTCTGGAAAGCTTACTTCCACTCTCATGCATGGACTTAAAATGAAATGATGGGTCTAAGACGCACCATTTCACCATCTCACAAGGTTAAATCTCCCCTCGAAGGTATAGAAAATCTGGCAATTCAAATAACACATGGTCAGGAAGTCTATGGACTCATTAACTATAGTTGATCAAAAAAGCGTAACAAGTTTTCCACAAAAGCAGAGTGAGACCATGGACGTCCATGGTTAGACCAGAGCAAGGCAAGATGCTCGATTGTCACTCCAAAAATTAAGAAATGGAAGAATGCTTTTATAACTGCGCTGACAAATAGTCTCACTCTACTTGAATGTACACCAAATAATATGGAGTAAAGTAAACAAATAGACAATACGTATACAAAAGAAGATCAACGAGAACAACTTCTATTTGCCATTCACTTGCTTCTCAAAAACCGAATGAAAAATGGCTTCCAACACGAAATCACTTGGTACTATTAAGTGGGACTTTGTGCGGAATGCATTCTTCATAGTTTGCATTACGAGACATTCATAAATAAATCAGTCCTTAGTTTAGATGTTACTCTCGCAGTCCCCTTAGCTATGAAGCTTCAAATGCGATAAAAAATAACATTTGTAACATACTTTTAGGAATTTTGTTTATGGATGTTGGTCAGTTTTAATCCCACCAGAAGAGAACACTTTCGTTTCTTATTCTAAGAAAGTTGAAATGTACTAAAACTTCAGATAATGAAAATCAATATTAAAACAGGGTTGCTAGACAAAACATTGATACGACATTTTTCTTTCGAATAATATTTTGAATAGAATTTCTATAGCAACAGCATAACACCACAAATAGCAACAACTACTCTCGAGGGTATTAAATTCCTGTTCCAAAAAGGCAATTTTTTTATTATTTTTAAATCGCTTTTTCTCATAGAAAGTAAATTTGTTACAGCCTTTTCAGATTTCATAATGGACATTAGACAAAGCATAGTACGTCTGACAATCTATATGGAAGTGATGCTAAAGTAAATCGTGGTAGCTTCATTCATGTTACGCTTGCTTGTTTTGGTGGTGTGATTGAAGTGATAATGACTATCGCATCCATCATATATAGTTTATAAGTTTATAACTGTTTCAAGCTTGGATGTGGAGATTGTAGAACTGATTGTCAATCTTGTTATAAGGGGCAAGGTATGTTAAGAAACTTTGATCAAATTCAACAAAACTAAAACTGCACAGAAGGATATCAACGAGCTTGCAATGTTTCTTTGTATAAATCCATTAAATTATACCTCATAAACGAACGAAGCCTCGTTAACAAAAAATCAGAAAAAACAAGTTATCAGTCTGTGTTGACATACAAACAACATATTTAGATGATGGCCTTTATAATTTTTTTTAAGCAAATTCACACTCATAATAAATAATACACAATATATGTTCCAGATCGTTCATTGTATATTAACAAACTTACAACTGAATGTGGTTGCATTGGCCCCTTCCACATAGAATATATTCCTTTAGAATTGGTTGTAGGTGCATTGGTCCCTTCCACATAGAATATGTTCTTTTAGAATTGGTTGTGTGCATTGGTCCCTTCCACATAGAATATGTTCCTTTAGAATTGGTTGTAGGTGCATTGGTCCCTTCCACATAAAATATGTTCATTTAGAATTGGTTGTAGGCGTTAGCTACTAAATTTCGTTTTTAATAATCTGCGACTTGAAAATATTTGCAGCTAGCAGTCTTCTCAACATATGAGTTACTAAAGTTAGCACAGGTTTTCGAATAAAACAAAATAATCACTATGGAGGAGCTGCCGATCATACTTTTAGGCTACAAATATCCCTCCTCCACAGTAACTATTTACTCTTACTTTGACCATTGAATTAGCAGGGTTTAATATTTAGATTTCAGAGCCACATGTTCATTGTTCCAATTTCAACCAACAAACTCTACAGACATCTCCATCCATGCAACCTGCATCAAATATAGGTTTCAATCATATCAACCTAGTTGCTATTAATGATCCTACTCGAATGAACCATTACTCCTTTCAAGATCAAACGCAATATGTATCAATCATACAGAGCAACCTTATGTGGCACTGTATCCAGAAGTATTTATTCAATACAGCTTATACTAAATCGGATTATTTATCATTACGAGGCTCACTGTCAACACAAGAACAGCCTCCTCCTTATACGCAACTAGTGGATATACTAGAAGTGACTATTTCAAACGCAGATTTTAATACACTAGTGACATCACAAAGTGATCTATCACAAGAAGAACAGTCTCTTATGTTAGACAAGTCCCTTTGGAGACAATCCCAGAACAACCTATATAAAACAAGTGTTAATGCACAAGTTGATCAAGTTTCACCATATACCTTATCTATTCAAACGATGAATTCTTCAGAGGAAGCTATACCAAACTCAACTATTAATATTCAAGGTGATCAAGCTTCCACAGACACTTCATCCATTGAAAGGATGAATTCTTCAGAGCAAACTAAATCAAAATCCAGTATTAATTTACGAGTTGTTCAAGCTTCAGCTAACACCTCAATCATACAAAGGATGAATTCTTCAGAGCAAAAATTATAGTATTAATACACGAATCAAACTCAAGTTAATTAATCAAACTCATTAATCAAACTTAAGTATTAATACACGAGTTGATCAAGCTGCAACAAACACTTCATCCATTGAAAGGAGGAATTTTTCGATTTTTTAGAGAAAGTTACAACAAACGCAAAGAGGACTGATAAAAATATCCATCAGCCAACACATAAAATCTCATTATTGCAAATATGCTCTGAAGAAAATAAAGCACGCGCAAACATTAATGCCCTTGACCTTCGATGTCCATTTTTTTGTTGATTCTCTTCTGACGGTCCTACAAGCAATGTTGTATACTTATATACAAGAACTTAACTTTACTGCTGCCAAACATTTATTATGATACTACGCATGAACGAAGTTTAAAATGTGTATCGCCATGACTTGTAGCATAGTCTTTTGATTATGCTTGTAAACACGATTTCGTAATTACATTGATTACCACAAGTAAGAAAGAAGCATAAAATAACGAGTTTTAAGTTTCAAACAGCATAGTATTTTGGACGCTGTAGAAGCATTATATATACAAAATTTAATAAAGTAAAACTAAATGACTGAAGTTAATTCAGTAGGATTTCAACAATCCAACCATCGAGAACAATTACCACCCAGGACAAAAGATTTAAGAATCGTACTGTTACTTGGTAAGAACAAATTATACACTCGGTGTGAAAAACTATCATACACGTTTATGACAGATCAATGTTGAAATAAAGCTGTTTGATGTGGTGACGTTCTTTTCAACGGTGGTTTGACATCCCGTGATGACCAGCTATATCCGGTAGTGTTTCATGTCGTCAAACCGTTTCACCGTTGATTTGATGTTTTCAGCATGCAGGGTCCTGCACAATCCACATTAGCATACGTATTTGGATGGTCTTTAAACAGCGTCATACAGGACCGATTAATGCAGGCTTTTTTGCAGAGGAAATCATTTTCTTTATAAATGTTTTTCTCATTTTAGGTATTCTTCATCTTTTAAATTCTCTAATCATACTTATCATTGGCATGTGGATTGCAGTTGAATTACAATCGCGAAATACTTTTCATAAGTATGCAACGCCTATTTGGAGTTTTCCAATTCTTGGGGCAACTGGATTTCTTGGTATATACATCAGCTATAAACCAAACAATCGATGTTTAGTTATAACACATGCTATTTTTGCTGTCATATCATTTCTACTGGCAACCGCAATTGTAGTTATTTCTGCATTAGGAACAAAGTAAGAAATAGTTTTGTCGATGTGATAGTCTTTAAAGGCAGCCTGTTCCACAAACCCGTGGTGAGAGTCTCTAAAACAGGCTACTTTACCGGTAGATTTCCAATAGGCGATATATTTCAAGATATTCCATTGACGAAAAGGGATGTCACATGACATGTGACGTCAATTTGAACCAATGGAATATCTACTTTTGACTTTCCAGCCAATGCTTTGACTTGTGGAATACAAATACACCGATAGTTTGCAAGATCTTGTGCAATACTTTGGGAAATACCTTAATATATACTTGTGCAGAATGCCTATTAGTAATTCCAATAAACGACCTTTTCAGGTATTCTGTTGATTGTTCAATAACTTTTAACATACAAGAGAAGTAATATGAAAGAAACCTATTTCGTAAAACACTAGAGCATTTTGCAGCACTTATGAAACGACAGAAAACCTTTTAATTTCGCAAAATTCCAAGTTCTGAATTTAGTTGATGTGACATCAGATTAAGATTAAGACTTGTGGCCCGTAGTGCGTAAATTATGACATTACGTCACGTGATACATCAATCACGTGACTCGTATAAATACGCCTTTTGTATTACAACAAATACAGTTAGTTGAATTCTGTCATTACGTCTTCTGATCCTGAATAAGCCGAACCATAGAAAAACCAAAGCCCGAATAAACAGTGGAAGTCGAACCTGGCATAATAAAATCAAGACCAGATACATGTAATATAAAGTCAGAATATATTTTCTCCTTTGAAGTTCCTGTACGACTTTTAGCTAAGTTCCGATTATCTCCGATTCTAGTATCTTGAATAATGTTTGTAATTTGCACTTATGGACTAGCATGCCATCTTATTCCACTCTATAAATCACATGAGTTATGAAAGTAAGGGACTCGAGTTTATATGATTCTCTCGCTAGTGAAATTCCAATGCAACAATTATTATTTAATAGTAATTGCCTATCGAATAACTCCAAATATAGCAGCATAAATATAGTTTCACATGCTTTAAATCTGATACAATACATTTTCAATTACCTTTTTGCGCGGGCTTATAAACGAACCGTTATCCTAAGGTAGACATGTATTTCTTACCTACCCTATGAGAAACCTCATAAGAAACCTCAAAAGCTTTTCACGAATGTATATTTACTTGTGCAATATTATATGACACTTAAAGGCTGAAATACACGATCATTTTTAAATGATCATTTAAAAATGACTGTGTATGTCATGAAAAAATGAAGAAAAGTACCGGTCATTTCAATTGATCATTTAAACATGTTTGACTTTCATCATTTTAAAACGATGAACTTTGAATAGAAAATTCTAGACTCTATTGTTTTCCTCAACTTTTTATGGCGCCAATTCGTTTAACAGTTTTTTTTTGTCATCATTTTATAATGATCGTGTATTTCAGCCTTTATCCTTATTAGCGTCCTTAACAACCTGGCACAGAATAAAACAACAACAATTCTTTATGTTATCAAGGATTTGAATATTCTTGGGCCCATGATGTCCTCTATTTTCGAGGGGCGCAAAACCAACAAATATATAGCAGATAAATTCCCCAATATAATATATTATAACAATGGGATATAATCGATACAAATCTATCCGTCTCCAATGATTTTATTTATGCCATCCGACAATTTTAATTCTGTTCCTGAAGTTAAATTTCATTTGTGTCTTGTTTTCATAGTAAATGGGATCTGGCGTATTTGGTGTCCGCACTTTATAAAGACTGGTTTATTCAGGATCCCCTTTATTCAGAGTCCGGTTTTTATAGAGTCTGTTTTATTCAGGGCCTGGTTGATTTGTTGTCCGGGTCTGTGTCCGGGTCCAAAAATCGGATAATGCCCCATTATACTATCTTTTTGTTTCAGATTTTATAATGGATGTAAGGCTGAACATAGTTCATCTAACAATTTGAGTGGAAGTAATGCTGAAGTTGATTGTGGAAGCTCCATATATGTTACACTTACTTTTTTTGGAATGGTCGAAGTGATAATTTCAATCGTTTCCACTCTATATAGTTCCTATATTTATAACTGTTTCAAACTTGGATGTGGAGATTGCATAACTGATTGTTTTAAAAAGCAAGGTATATAATTTAAAAACCAAATTCAACAAAAATGAAACTGCACAGAAGGGTGTTTATGTCGACGAGCTTGCAATTGATTGGTCTCTTCCGTACGTGGAAAACAATCCTTAGCAAGATCGTTGACTTGTTACTCCTTTCTGTCTATTCATTATTAGACATTTCATATTTTCATTAGGTTGATTTGGTCTGATTCCGTTACAAAACGTTCAATAATGGCTAAATTGATATTGGCGTTATTTTTACTTTTTGTAAAAATCTACAACTTGAAAATACTTGTAGTAGTATGACAAAATAATCACTGCATGGATGAGTGATTTTGGAGCATAGCTTCAGGCTACAAAGCTCAGAAATTCCTCCTCCACAGCGTCCACAGTGATTACACCCTTTTGTTATAGGCATCAGTAAATTTTGACTGAGGCTCGCTGATGCTTAATTTTAAATGGCGATTCCATATTTCAATGGGTATCAAGATGACGCTTATAACAAAACGTGTATTTACTTTTGTTTTTGCTATTCAAGTAGCAGAGTTTCTATATTTAAATTCCAGAGCCAGTTATTCATCGTTTCCAACTTCAACCAACAAACAATCTACAAATATCTCTATCAATGCAATCTGCATCAAATACAGGTTTCAATCTAGTTGCTGTTGATGAATCAACTATAATGAACTATTATTCCATGCCCTTTCAAGATCAAACACAAGATTTATCAACCATACAAGATCAGCCTCCCGCTTATGTGACACTGTATCCAGAAGTAGGTATATTCAATACAGCTTGTACTGAATCAGATTATTTATCATTACGAGGCTCACTGTCAACACAAGAACAGCCTCCTTCTTATGCGCAACTAGTGACTATATCAAACGCAGATTTTAATACATCGGTGACATCACAAAATGATCAATCACTAGAAGAACAGTCTCTTTCTTATGTTAGACAAGTCCTTTTGGAAACAATTCCAGAGCAAACTATGTCAAATCTTAGTATTAGTACACAAGTTGATCAATCGTCAGTAGACAGCTCATCCTTTCAAATGATGACTTCTTCAGAAGAACCTATATCAAACCCAAGTATTAGTACACAAGTTGGTCAATTTTCAGCAAACACTTCATCCTTTGAAACGATGAATTCTTTAGAGGAAGTTATAACAAACGCAAGGATGGTTGATACAAATGTCAATCAGCCAAGGCAAGAGACTTCATCTTCACAACAAAACTTAGCAAACGCAAACACAAATATTAATGCATATGACCATCCATTTTCACGAGAACCCGTGTTTGTATGAATTGTCGCGAAGTAATGAAGAGTACGCTTTGAATAAATTTAGGTTTTTGAATGTCAATTTTAGCATTTTGTTTATTCGTAATTTTTTTTTAAAACAAACAAACAATATATCTCTTATATTAATATGGAACCGTGGATTTCTTTGAGCAAGTTTGTTTGTTTGTACGCGCAGACATTTCGACACTGGACGATTTGGCCCAAAATATTTTACACGCCTGGAAAATTAACCGCAGATTCTGACCGTCGCAAAAAGATTTGTGTTTTTCGGGTTATAGAGGGTGTCACAGAAAAGAGAGAGGCGATTGTTCTAAGATATAATAAGGATAAGGTTTCAATACAAGTTCGAGTTGAGTGTCATTTAAAAAATATTAATAAACAAAAAGCGTAACGACACTGGGAATAATATATAGAGGAATAAATTTCATCAAACATTTCCTATTTGTAATATATAGTAAAACAAAACGTTGGTCTATTCTTCTACGAGCAAATGTTGCCAGATAAAGATCATAGAACAGTTTTCTAGTTCTTGTGCAAACACATAAGTATTGAGACATTTTGTGAATTTTGGTTAGTAATACACACCACAAGTAGATTTCAAATGCAGAAAACGACTAGGACAAGTCTCTAGAGACACACATATATACACATTGCTATAGCTAGCTATATACATACATATACCCTATGTTCTAATATAAACATAAGAGAAGATCTATGTTGCAAGAATATCACACAATGCCTACGCCTAGCTACATCAATACATATAGCTAGTCAACTTATCTAGCTAGCTAAAGAACGAAGTGTTTTGTTGATACATAATGTCAAGTTAAAGAATGAGAAAATACTGCCAGACATTGAGCATAGAAAATTCTGGTCCAAAATTCTTCCTGGTATTTGTTGATCCCAGCAGGGGGTATACCCACACACACAGATGGAGACACCGTCAACAGCGTAAGAGTTTGCTGCTGGTGTTGAAGTTCAAGACCATCCGACCCTTCCCTTCAGTAAATATGCTGAACTGGCACGACATAAATTATAGCATGATACACACTTTTCACTTTCACTTCACCTCTTGTTGTAAGCCAAACCAACTAAATACATTCCGAGATATTATTCACACTGCCTCGGTTACATATGGGAAAAGCTAGCTATGTCTGATATAGTTATAGCTAACTATCGGTATATGAAATAGCGGAAGGCAGAATAAAATCTGTGTCTCAATCTGAAGCCAACACTTTCATTTTTTGCGCACTGTTCATTGGCCAACTTTTTTCACTTTTTTTACCCATTTTGAAGTTGGAATGTTTTGAAAAAACTATATCACCGTTCTAATTTAGTACTCACTCGCAGCGCTTATTCCGCGGGCCTAGACTTGCAGTCCATTTAAACCGAACCTTGTATCACTATCGCGTTGCGTCACTGTACCCGAATACCTGCGAAAAAATATTTAATAGTCTACCGCGAGTCCAGAGCATTGATTCTCAATGCTTTTTGCGATAGGCGCATGATTTGATATGACTTATGTTTTCCCTATTTTAATTTTTATCAGGATACACTCAAAATAAGGGTATATTTATATGATACCAACTACTAAAACCGACATTTCTAAACCATCTCTTCCCAAAGAAGTTGACGCAATTAATATCAAAAATATTATTCAAAATGAAACTTATACACGTGATCTATGTGATCGGTCCTTTAAAATCAATCATACCGATCATTTATTTAAATATAAATTTATTGTGATCAGATAAAATGTAAAAATGCTAAAAATAGAAACAAAAATTAGCCATTAGAAAATAAATAGGTAAATAAATACTAAATAATTGAATTAAATACATAGAAGATATATACCAAATAATATGTAGTAAACTAAACAAATATTCTCACTCTACTTGAAAGTACACCAAATAATAATATGGAGTAAACTAAACAAATATTCTCACTCTACTTGAAAGTACACTAAATAATAATATGGATTAAACTAAACAAATATTCTCACTCTAAATGAAAGTACACCAAATAATAATATGGATTAAACTAAACAAATATTCTCACTCTACATGAAAGTACACTAAATAATAATATGGAGTAAACTAAACAAATATTCTCACTCTACATGAAAGTACACCAAATAATAATATGGAGTAAACTAAACAAATAGACAATACATATACAAAAGGAGACCAACGAGAACAACTTCTATTTGCCATTCACTTGCTTCTCCAAAACCGAATGAAAAATGCCTTCCAACACGAAATCATTTGGTATTAAGGGGACTTTGTAAGGAATGCATTCTTCATTGATTTTGCATTACGAAACATTCATAAATAAATCGGTCCTTAGTCTAGATGTTACTCTCGCAGTCCCCTTAGTTATGAATCTTCAAATGTGATAAAAGATAACGTTTGTAACATACTTTTAGGAATGTTTTTTTATGGATGTTGGTCAGTTTTAATTAAAGTTGATATGTACTAAAACTTCAGATAATGAAAATCATTATTAAAACAGGGTTGCTAGATACGACCTTTTCTTTCGAACAATATTTTAAATAGAATTTCCATAGCGACAGCATAACAGCATAACACCACAAATAGCAACTACTCTCGAGTGCATAATTGTGGGGGAGAGTGTTACCGACGCAAGAAAACCCGCCCTGGAGATGAATGATTACGTTGACGAGCACTCATTTTGATATAATAGATTATTTCCTAGCTTACAGTTTGAAATATTGCTGAAACTCTGTATGACGTAATCGTTATCAGGGCGTAAATATCATCATTATGTAACCCAGTGCCTTGTTCAAAGTCCGCAGTAAAGACGATAAAACAACGTTTTAACTGTTAATCAAGCGCCTTTACTGCGGAGTTTGGACAATATTTGGCACACTGGGAAGGTATTATGACGAAACGAAACTAATTATTGTGATTATATAATGTCTATGACGATTTTGTAATTACGTCAGGTTTATCTTAGCACATCATTAAGTATAAAATCATTTGTTAGTATCATTAGTATAGTTTTAAGTTTCAGACATCTCTCATAGTTCGTATACTGTAGCGTATACTGTAGAAGACTTATACAAAAAACAAACAAAAAGATTAGTACCATCGAATGGTTAATTCAGTAGGATCACAACAACCATCCAACCATCATGAACAATCACCACGCAGAATAAAAGATTTAAAAATCGTTCAGTTACTTGGTAAGAACTTAAACACTTGATGTGAAAAACACGGAATACGCTTATGATCAAATCCGTCTACAAACTGTGTGCTGCCTTGTCGTTTTAACGTAAAAACGACGTCTTCTCAGGTGATTAGACGTCCCATACCGAGCAGGAAGCAGATGTTCAGCTCGTCGTAAAATGGATACATCCTACTATGACAAATAATGCATTCCCTGCACAAAAACAAAGTTATTACATTGCAATAATTAGCACTACACTGGCATAATGATTACAGGGGTTCAAATAACTGCTGGAGGAAATATTTTTAGGAATATTTGCAGCCAATTTGACCAAAAATATTCTGAAAAAGCTCTCCTCCACAGTGACAGTTATTAAATTTTGTAGATTATAGTTTATTGAAATTTTGACGTAAAAAGAAACAGTAACAATAATGTAACTATTCTCTTTCGATACAGTCTCTACTCATCTAGTCATTTTCGCGGTCTCTCGTTAGTAGCTATACTTGACGTTACTTTACTGATTCCCTTAGCCGATATTTCATTATGTGTTTGGTTACTCTCGCTGACATTGTCTCTATATATCGATTTTTTAACATATAGTTGTCTTTACTTTTGATAATTTAACGGTAAAAGGTGTATAAGCTTTAAATATCATTTACTTGCTTACTTATTTATTTGAACACCCAAATGGGGATATAATACGTGGAATCCTTTTTCATTTTTGACCCAGTTGAATATTAGCCTAGAAAATAAATCTTCACTTGAACGTGGGCTAGTGGAATATATTCATTATGCGGGACATTATGCGGGACTATTTTTTGTGTTTATTAGAATGTTTTAATAAAAATGCATTAATTCAAATCAATTTACCGCGGTGGAAAAACAGTCTTCACTGTGGACTTTGAAGAAGATTCGCCCATCTCGTCTAGTTGACGGACTCGTCGTTCTAAATCTAAAATATAATAAGGATAAGGTTTCAATACAAGTTGGAGTTGAGTGTCGTTTAAATATTGTTAAAAAAAAAGCGTAACGACATTGGGAATAATATCTAAATTTCATCAAACATTTACTATTTGTAATATATAATAAAACAAAACGTTGATCTATTCTTCTACGAGCAAATGTCGCCAGATATAGATCATAGAACAGTTTTCTAGTTCTTGTTGGATTTTATCTGCAAGCAAACACATAAGTATTGAGACATTTCGTGAATTTTGATTAGTAATAAACACCACAAGTAGATTTCAAATGCAGAAAACGACCAGGACAAATCTCTAGAGATTTATCTCAGAGAATTATCGAGTAGACTTAATACCTAGCAGACTCGTCAATTTCTGTTGTCCCTAGCAGCCTAGTACCCAGGCTCTTGGAACATATTCATAATGCTGAACAACACAAATTATATCAGAAAACTACTAGAAGTATTAGCTCAAAGATGTAGCTAACCAACGTAGCTAATTAACTAAAACTTAGCGTGAGAAAAAGCGCCAATATACCTCGCCATGTCCTATGTAATTATAACTATCTGGAGATATAGGAAATAGCGGAATAAAATCTCTGTCTCGTCAATATAGCTCCAGACTGATTGTTAAATCTGAAGCCAGAACTCTCATTTTTTTGTGCCATCTTGAATTGGCATGTTTTGCCTTTCTAATTTCAGTACCTATTCGCAGCGCTTATTATTCCATTCGCAATACTTACCTCTCTCTCTGCGCCCTCCCAAGGATCAGTGAATTGACGTTCAGAGCATCGATGTCCAATACTTTTTGTAATAGATACATGATTTTATGTGACTTATAATTTCCCCTATAAATTTTAAAGGTAATAATAACCGGTATTTCAATGATGTCAAAACCAATTTTTTGTTTCTGTTTCTCTCACGTATTTTCAAACAGAATGCACTCAACTCAAGGGTAAAAACCCTGCCGAAACAGGACGTGTATACATGGCAGTGGCATCACATTGTGAAAAAGGTTTAAACTTCCGTGGCTATACTTCCAATGTGCACGTACTAACACTTTATATTCAATCTTTGTCATGATCTTTGTTATAATACTAAGTTTAAAACGTATATCACCATGACGACATGTCATTTATATATCAGGGATTATGACAATTACGAAAACTAATCACAATTTTATAATTATATCAAGTTTCCCTTATCTCAGCAACAAGGAAACATAATGTAGCTATAATTTTACGGATTTTAAGTTTCAGACATCATAGTATTTCGTACGCAGTAGAAGAATTATATATACAAAATTAATAATATAAAACCAAATGACTGAATTTAATTCAACCAACCAAGATCAATCACGACAGAGAATAAAAGATTTAAGAATCGTACAGTTATGTGGTAAGAAAAAAATTATGCACTCGATTTATAATTTTTTTTCAAACGGTACGTCAGATCAACATCGAAATGACGTGGTGACGTCAAAACGACGTCTTTTTTTACCGTGAATGGACGTCCTGTGCTGATCAGATACATTCGGTAGTGTTTCACGAATACATCCCAACAATATTGTTTCGACGTTAATTCGACGTCATGAGCATGTAGGGTACGATCATGCGCACCACATGATCATCCGTGTTCGGACGGCAATACGACGTTAAACAGCGGTATACAGGTCCAAATTATGCAGTTGTTTCTGCTGAAGAAATCTCTTTCCTTATATATATTTTTCTTATTTTCAGGTATCCTTCATCTTTTAAATTGTCTGATCATACTTATCATTGGCATCTGGATTGCAGCTGAATTACACCAGCGCAATATTTTAAATAAAGATGCAACATGTATTTGGAGTATACCAATCCTTATGGCAACTGGAGTTCTTGGTATATACATCAGCTATAAACCAAACAATCGATGTTTAGTTATAACACATACTATATTTGCTGTCATTTCATTTCTACTGGCAACAGCTATTGTAGTTATTTCTGCATTAGGAACAAAGTAAGAAATAGTTTTGTCGCTGTGATAGTCTCTAAAGGTAACCTGTTCAACAAACTCGACGTCTGGCAAAAACGCTGCCACTTTGTTATATGCTGTGGTGAGAGTCTACTCTATAGGTGTTTTTTACTAAGTGAAAAATAAGACATTCCATTGGCGGAAAGTGACGTCACGTGACATGTGGCATTAATTGTTACTAATGGAGTGTCTACTTATGACTTTCGCAGCAAATTTTTCTTCTGGTGTAGATCAGCCTTAATAAATACAAAAATAAAGATAGTTCGCAAGATGTTGTGGATTACCTTTATACAGTAGAACCTCGGTTTTCAGTCCGAATTTTAGTCCGAATTTCATCCGAATTTCCCGATTAACAGAACAAAATTCCAAATCCCCATGGATCTGAACCGTGAAATTCTTATAGAATCCTCCGGATTAACCTTCGCTTTTCCGAACCCATTTTTCAGTTCGAATGTTAAAAATGACCCAGGATTGTCCAAACTTTCCCTCTATCACAACTAAAAAAAGGAAGAAGTATACTTTAGTCCGTGAACCATACGCACTTTACATTACTGTATTTCCATTTTTTGAGAACATTTATTTTCTAAGAAGAAGTGTAAAATTAAATTATTCAAAAATGTCGTATTTGGTACAGTAAAGTATTCGTCGCTCGTGAACCAAAAGTACTTTACATTACTGTATTTCCATTGCTGGACTCAGAAAATATATTTTTGCGAAAATTTATTTTCTTATGCAGTAACAAATGTACCTAATGTACTATAATGACGTAAGCAAGCCTTTATATAGAAGAACTTGATTAACCGAACCCCCGATTATCCGAACCCTCGATTTTGCAGTCCGCTCAGTGTTCGGGTAATCGGAGTTCTACTGTATGTATATACTTGTGTAGAATGACTATTGGTAGTTGTAACAAACGATGGGTATTCTGGGTATTGCTAAATAACTTTTAACATACAAGAAAAGTAATACGAAGGAAACCTATTCCGTAAAATACTAGAGTATATTGAAGCACGGTCGAAATGTAGAACACCTTTTAAGTTCGCAAAAATCCAAGATTTTGCTCTTAGTGGACTCTGTAGAAATGTCTTTTAAATTATCATTACTATTTTGTCATTGCAACATTACATCAACTTGTTGTTTCAGATTTTATAATGAATGTAAGACAAAGCATAGTACGTCTAACAATCTATGTGGAAGTGTTGCTGAAGCTAATCGTGGTAGCTCCATACATATTACACTTACTTGTTTTGGCATGGTCGAAGTGATAACTTCTATCGTTTCCACTCTATATAGTTCCTATATTTATAACTGTTTCAAACTTGGATGTGGAGATTGCATAACTGATTGTCAATCTTGTTTTAAAAAGCAAGGTATGTAATTTAAAAATCAAATTCAACAAAAATGAAACTGCGCAGAAGGGTGTTTATGTTAGCGAGCTTGCAATTGATTGGTCTCTTCCGTACGTGGAAAACAATCCTTAGCAAGATCGTTTTCGGCCTGATTAGGTGTTACTTACACTTTTGTAAAAATCTGCGACTTGAAAATACTTGTGGTAATTTCTCAAATTAGTAGCATTCTTTCAACGTATGGCAAAATAAGCACTGCGTGGATGGGTGACATTTTAGCATAGCTTCAGGCTAAAATGCCCTACCCTGCAGTTTTATATTATTAACTTTTTTTATAGTGCGTTAAAACCACTGAAATTTCACAAGTCTGCCACAATACCTAATACAAATTTTTTTGTGTGAAAAAACATTTGGTGGTCGTTGCAGATGTCCTGTGACCACGCCCATGTTTGACTGATGCATTAATAATGCCTTCATTCATATACCAGTTAGAAGTTAAGGGATTAGGGCATTTCTGCATGATTTCAAGAACTTTCAATATTTACATTTTAGAGCCACTTGTTCATCGTTTCCAATTTCAACCAACAAATCTTTCCAATCTACCCATCTACACATCTACACCCATGCATTCTTTATCAAATAGAGGTTTCAATCCTGTCAGTCGAATGAACAATTATTCCATGCCCTTTCAAGATCAAACGCACTATGTATCAACCATACAAGATCAGCCTCCCGCTTATGTGACACTGTATCCAGAAGTAGGTACATTCAATACTGCTTATACTGAAGCAGATTATTTATCATTACGTGGCTCACTGTCAACTCAAGAACAGCCTCCTTCTTATGCGCAACTAGTGACTATATCAAACGCAGATTTTAATACATCGGCGACATCACAAAATGATCAATCACTAGAAGAACAGTCTCTTTCTTTTGTTAGACAAGTCCTTTTGGAAACAATTCCAGAGCAAACTTTGTTAAATCTTAGTATTAGTGCACAAGTTGATCAATCTTCAGTAGACAGTTTATCCATTCGAAGGATAAATTCTTCAGAAGAACCTATATCAAACCCAAGTATTAGTACACAAGTTCATCAATCTTCAGTAGACAGTTCATCAATTCAAAGGATAAATTCTTCAGAAGAACCTATATCAAACCCAAGTATTAGTACACCAGTTGATCAATCTTCAGTAGACAGTTCATCAATTCAAAGGATAAATTCTTCAGAAGAACCTATATCAAACCCAAGTATTAGT
>JAULBZ010002636.1:0-18314 GCA_032360805.1 Neoturris breviconis | reverse complement strand
TCAAATATGAATGGCAGCGTGGTTGGTTATTATTATGCTTTGGGTTATTTTGCATAACAGCTTTAATATGCATATCAATATTTAACATAAAACTTCTGAGAAAAGTAAGAAAGCAAATTAGAGAAACCGATTCTATTTGTGGTGAAATTCCTAGAATATTGCGTCATAAAAGAAATGTAACTGTGACAATTAATGTTATATCTCTGGTTTTAATATGTTGTTACCTACCAGCATTTTTAGGTATACTATATTCGTCGTATAAATACATACGTAGTGAGGATCAATTTACTCATGTCGGTCCTCTTCATTACGTGCAACCGTTAATTATATTAACAATCAATCTGAACTCTGGATTTAATCCTATAATATATATATGGCGCAATGATAAAATAAAAGGATTTTATAAACATTTGCTGAAACAGTTAAGAACACATAAAAAATGCATATACCCCATCAATGAAGCAGTAACTGTTTTGTAGATCATGGGGTACACTTGCTTTGGGTCGCTGTTAAAAGAACCAAATGTACTCTAAATAGACCTAACACTCTCACAAACATGAAAACTAGATATTCGAATGTATTTCATTCAATTGAGTTTAAAGAACAAATGTACTATGAATAGACCAGCCACAGTTTCAACCTTGAAAACAAGATCTTTGCATATACTAGGATGACGTCATCAAGTAATGACACGTGCTGAAAAAAAAAAAATTGGTGAAAAGAATTTTGATCTCCATAATTGGTCAGAACGTTTTTCAAGCAAAAATAGGAGAAAAAAATTTTTTTTTGATTTTTTTTTTTACAACCTGTCAGAAATTTGGTTACTAGGGGAAAATTATCCCTAGTTACCGAAATTTTTTTTTTTCAAAATGATCCTAGATAAATTATATGAAAAGTGCTAGAATTTCTAGTCGTATCAGCCATTCATTTAAAAGTTATGTAAAAAAGTATGGGAGGGGGGGTTGAAACAACCCCCCCCCCAGTAGGAATAGGGTTAAAGATTTTAGTACTGGGCGGAAAAAAACTGTCCAGGCGGAAATGTGTGCTGAACGGAAATTGAGCTTAATACAACATTATGTCAGTATTTATGTCAATATTTAAAATTGTTAAAAAAGTTAAAAAAATAAACTTAATATAGTGGTATTCGCCATACTTCTCTTTTTTCTCTACCTACTTCAATGTTTTTCTTTTCTAGACTATTTGTGTTAGTGACGATGATGAAAGCTTTAAAAACCTTTTCAAAAAGGCAAAAAAGAAGTTCGAAAAGAAAAAAGCACAAGAAACTTTAAAAGCAATAACGTGCCAAACATGCGGCCATTCATTTCCTAACGGACGCAAGCTCAACATACATAGAGCACTGCACTGCACATGCACTCTACACCAACAAAGCCCGACTATGAGTGTCCTGTTTTCAAAAAACGATTTGCGGCAAAATATCGAAGGGACGAACATGTACAGACAGTGTACACTAACGTCAAGAAGTTTGCGTGTGACAAATACCCAAAAAATATACCCGTCTTTGTCACTTAAAAAAACACATGGAGAAGTGTGACGGAAACACAACAATAAACTTAGATTAGCAGTCAAAACAAGAGCAAATAATTTCTTCGGATGAGTTATGTTTGTGCATACAACTCATACGCGCCAATAAAATCCATGATAATCTTGAGAAAAAGATTAAAAAATCATGATTATCATTAATGTTAAATTCCGCGGGGTTTGCCCTAGTAATGAGATTTCTGGGTAATAAAGGTATAACGGCTACTTTTGGTTTCAATTTCTCTTTTGGTCTGCAGTGCTGTTGATGCTTTTCGTCATTCTTACTATTAATTAATATATATACACGCTTTTGCCAAATTTTTACTACTTTGTATTAAAAATGGAACTATCAAATAAAGGTACATTAGTATTTATTAAAACTGGATACGTGTCGGACGAGGTCGAGGCAAAGAAAAAACAATTTTTGAAATATTATAGACTATTGTTTTCTTAGGAATCAAAATACCAATATTCCATAGGTATATACCAAGCTCGCTAAAAGCTAGGGTAGCTATCCTTGTTGGAAGACATCTATTAAATTAATTAAATGAAAATTCCAGAGGATTCCTGGATATTTTCCATAAATAGAGTAGACTCTGTAAAAAGCCTTAACAGGATTTTCGGATTGTCCCGCTCTATTTAGACCAGCTAGCTATATATATAACTAAAACTGTCATCGTAATATACTCATTTGACTTCTGGATTCTCAAGCAACATTACCTGCACCATCCCTTGCACAATATAAGTACATTATTACTCCCAATAAGTGATAACCTGAATAATAATATAACCTGGGATAGTGGGACTGTTTTCTTTCTGGATTTACCCATTCGTCAATGGTTAATTTCCTGTTTAATAGTGACCACATGATTAACTGCGACATTTTTTCTTATTACGTGGCGAGATTTCTTCGCTTGGGACTTTTCCCCATTCACATTGCAAGATATTTGATTGTTTTGGAAAGAATTCGAATTTTTAGTGAACCACATATTTATCAGTCAGTAAATAAACATGTCAGAGGCAACGACATGCAAGCCCAAGCAAATTTTCTGGTAAATGTTATATCTCCAATAATATTTCGAAAAGTGCCATTTATCGAGATATTCGGATAACTGGGACTGATATTTGTTTCTCTTGAGTGTCCCACTTAACTCTCTATATATACATTACATTACGTCTATAGAGTGTGTATTATAGACTCTAGCTACGTAGAGTAAAGGCAGAGACAAAACTTTAAAATGATAGGTTTTACAACCTCTCTTCTTGCTCTTTTTTTGTAAAAATACACTGTCAGTATAATGTTGTTCCGATCTTTCGTATATGCTCATCAGTAATCTTCAAGTAAGTCATGCCCTATATATTAACATGTCTGGAGTAAAAGAGCTGATGCTAAGTGACTTCAACAAACGTTTTTCTTTCTTTGTAATAGCTGATTGGTATTCGAGACGAAAACATTGCGACGTCAAAAGCAAACACGCTGATTGTATTATAAAAACTGCCAAAATCTTTAAAAAAATGAAAATAGATTGTCGAAGGCCCTTTACCACAATGGCACTGCTGTATATGGTTTAACAAAGTACATATTGCCCATGTAGGGGGTGGTATTTCCCTGGTGTTTTAAGTAAGAACACTCCTTGAGTTCATTTATATATAGTTTTGCGTATGTACAAGTTTCTCTTGTACATGATGTTTATGAGTAGATTAGAGAGTTGTCAAAAAAGATCCTCATGCTCTAGCTGCATTCGCATGTATTAACAAAAACAAAACAGGCACCTTACGCAACGACGACGGCAATGCACAGGACGGGGCTTGTGACGTCATCATGTAAAGTTGCCGTCGCACAGTTTTATACGACTACGACAGGTGGAAAATAAAAAGAAGAAAAAAGCGGAAAAGAAGTAAACAAACATGGCCGCCATGTTTAAGTTTGCAAAAGGGCAATTACTTTTAGCTCATTGTGAAGGTTCCATAGGTGTTGAAGAATTTGTTTTACTATACGATATGAATAAATCGAAAAATCTTGATATTCCTAATCAATTACAATTCCTTTGATCTTGAAGAGGTTTGCGATGACGAGTGTCAAAGTGATTTTAGATTTTTAAAAAACGATATTTACTTGCTTTGTGAAGCTTTACGGATACCTGAGAAATTATCATGTTACAATCGAATCAGTGTTAGTGGGATAGAAGCTCTCTGCATCTTCTTAAAAAGATCTGCATATCCTTGAAGATACACAGATACACGGCGATCTTAGATGTAATGTTTCGCTACAATATTTTTCCGGATAAATATGCGGGATCCGAAATCTACTAATTACGTAATCTTTTTGGTTCTTAAAAGCGCTGACGAATGCAAAATTTAGAACTAGAAGAAAAGATGGCGAATGTTTTTGTGGCCAGTCGTTGATGACTGAGCTCTAACCAGTACATCCGATTTTTGGCCATATCTGTTGGAGTTCTTTCATTATGTATCACATGAATGTATCACAGACCCGTCCCCGACTGTCATATATAGTAAGTGTTTTTATATGCGTTATACAGTATTAGTTATATATTGTTTCTTTGTCCCCTTTGGATCATGCAATGCTTTCTGTTTTGCAGGCTTTGCTTTGTGAACCCTTTTCCTTTTCTTTTTCTATTTTTCACTGGTGGTCTTTACTTAGGAAGTCTTAATCTCAAAATGACATCACTATTTGAATCTATAATCAGTGATACAGTAGCTGAATTCAAGATCAATTGTATTCAAAAGTTAAAGGAAACAACACAATACCAGCAAATTTTGGGGATCCACCTCTAAAAAGATTCCTATCATATCCTGTTCATAAATCAATTTTTGCTAAAGCTTTTGGTTGTGCTTTCTATCCAGATGAACGAGTATACCAAACTACATTTCTCTTACCTTCAGAACGCATTGAGGGGATATTTAGAGGTCGGGGACTTGTTCGATTTAATCACTTTGGAGATTTGGCTATAATTGCACCAATTTGTAAAGCTATCAATTCAAATGCTTTGATAAAATCAGGCGAATTTATATTCAAATTAAACGGGAATAGTATAGTAGCATTTTTACCTGGTTGATGTGACGAGGAAAATAATAGCATTCCACTCTCAAGTTTGTTTCAAAGTTTTGATGCTAATTTGCTTCCAGAAAAAAACATTGACGGATATACAGTATTGGTATGTGCTGGTGAAAATTTTGTGAGCATCAAATCAGGACACAATATCAAGGAAACTGATTACCTTGTGATACGAGGAAAAAATTACAAAATTATGGCAATCAACAAAGACGACTGTTTTTATTCTGAAGGCACACGTAACGTTGAGCGTATTCATGGCAACTTTCTCAATAATACAAAGCGTCAAAAACTGAGATACAAGCACATGCCACATCTTCAAGGTAAAATAATAACACTACACATGTCAAACATTACTACTCATCACTCAGTTCAAGTTACTTATAAGCCTAATAAAGGCAAAAACAATCATGGCAACTTAGAAATGTGTTTTCACAACATTATATTTAATTCTTCGGGTTTTATGACTCATGATCGTGCCATAAACTATTAAGATATACGTTCCTGCTAAAACGTGAACAATAAATAGTTACTGAATGCACAGGCATAACGTAGCAAATGATGTTACAAAGTTCTTCTAACACTATATAGGCCCATATAAGGGATATAAAGTATTCAATGTTGTGCCGTCAGTTGCTATACGTTATGCACACACTTTCAGGAAATATTTATTAGTTCACATTTTGGCAGGGATAATATACTATATTAAAAGTAACTTTACAAATTCATGTAGAAAGAATGCATTGTTTTTAACATGCAAGGTAAATAACCTATACCACCTACTGTATATGCTAAAGAACAATTATCATTCTCTCTCTCATGTAGAAACACAATAAACTACACCTATTTCTCAGTGTCTAAGTTCCTGCAGGATTGTGTAAAGTTTCATTTAGACTACTGTACTATATTAGAATACTATTATACTATATTACTTTAATCGTACAATTTTATGCGCAAAAAGTTCTGTTATTGCGTAAAATTTATAGTACAGATATGCACAAAACCTTTCGCGCCAAAATTAATACACGTGAAAATAGGATGTCTTTGATATGTTAAAGAGTTAAACAATACCCTGGTATCCAAACATAGGTAAGTGATGTGTATAAAATATGACCATGGTTTCCCCATGGGAGCAAAACATGAAATACCTTATTCGTACTAATTATAGAGCATAATATTGCGACAAGAAAGTGAGCATCAATATTCTCACATTCAGGATGAGTATATTTTATACATATTATTATTTGCGGATGCCTACTCATTTAGAGTGATAAAACATCCATTTAGGGTAGCAAATGCAAGACAAGGCATAGACTATTTTTTAGAACTACATTTTTGCATGCAATAATTTTCGCGCAAATAATTTTGCACATAATTTCTGCATATATATATATATATGCATATTTTACCTGTCAGAGTTGTGATTCGTAATATTATTTCACCCAAATTTGGGCTTCACGAAACTGAATTCTTGCGAAAAATATAGTGTTTATGTCTATTCGCAAAAATAAATTTCCTTTGAAAAGCAAAATAAATTGCTCGCAAAAATAAGTTTCCTTTTAAGGTACACGCAAAAATTAGTACGAATAAGGTAGTCATAATATACAGTATGGTACAATGTACTTATATCAGGGTTCAATTCTCACCATCTGAGTCAAAAAAATACGGCTCTGGTTGATCTGGATGCATTGTACAGTTTTTATTTTTCTTATTGTGCCCTTGTTGTTTACACACAGAACATGTGATTGTTTTTTTCCCTGAATATATACTTTCTGTAAAGTAAAGTTGCTTTAATCGCATTGTATTCATTATGGAATAAAATCGATCACTGTCCATATTCGTGCTATTAAATTACATTGACTTAATACACTTATTCAAGTGCTCTCCACCATTACAGTTAAAATAACCATAACCCCATCCAAGGGTTCCTCCCCAAAATTCCATAAATGTTGAGATATGCTCTTAAAATATGTAGATCAGGTTTTCGTGATGTACATTTGCTCATAGAGTACAGCTTAAATTTTTTGAAGAAAATTTCAGCACGATCTTTAAAGGAATTTATACGAATCATGTCACAGTGTATTGCACGGATATCTTGAGCAAGATCTCTAAACAGGTGATACAGTGTTATCACATGCCTCATCTTCTCAAAACTCTTGCCTTTAAACTCTTCGTCCTTTTTAAGGAAGGCCTGGACAAACTTGACAATATTTGCCTCAAACTGCCTACAATCTTGTCCTATCATTTTTAGAGTTGTGCTACCATCGTAGTGCTTCTTTTTGCTTAATAGAAAAATATTTTGGTTCAATTTCTTCTCCTATTACATGTGAAGACCTTGTTTGTAAGAGAAACTTACAGTATGCGTGGATTTTTGTGAACCACATAAAATTTGATAGAGATAAATATATGCATTTGTATGTGCCAGTGTGTATGTGCATGCCTAACCCTGCTCTAACATTGAGCTACTGTTTTGTATACAGGCTGGACTTGAACCAGCAACCAAGAAAGGCGAAACACTGATGTCAATATATAATAACATTTTCCGTATATATTAATAAGAGCCAATTAATTGTTCACAATACTGTACTTACCTAACAGATTTCAAATTTTAGGGCATAATGATGAGAACACTTACCTCTTAAAATATGTTTCTATCTGTAGTGCAAGAAAGTGGCAATCAATCGATCGCATAGCAACAGGAATAATACTATCTTGGCCTCTTCTCATAATAATATCGAACATAAATGACCACAGATATCGATGGTGCGCTAAGATTAAATGAAGTCCACAAGGTGGAAGTAATTGTAATTCCACACAATCAAGCAATGGTTCTGCCTAAAAAAACAAATTTAAAACCTTAGCATAATATACCTTAAGGGAAGAAATTTTGGCGGAAAAAAAATTTGGCGGATTTGGCGGTTTTTGCCCAAAATCGCCAAATTAAATTCCCGCCAAATTTAAAAAAATTGGTCTATCGCCAAATTAAATTCCCGCTAAATTTAAAAAAAATTATCAACCGCCAAATTAAATTCCTGCCAAATATGCTGATTTTGCCAACCGCCAAATTAAATTCCCGCCAAATTTTCTTCCCTTAAGGTATGTTTGATTCTGCAAAGATGACTTATATACAATTACGTAATCATTTTTAAAATTCGATTGATTATAAAAAAACGTTGAAATGATTAACCTTTTTTTAATTTGCTCGAACAGAAGCCTTTGCATTGGTTTAAAATGACGGAACAAGATATGTTACTTTGAACAAATATAATGTCTCCCTCTTTATAATATTCGCTTGAAAAATTCAACACAATGGAAAATGTTTGAGCGAACATAAATTTGGCAAAAAAAATTTGATCAAAATATTCGCTCAGTGAAGAACGGCCTTAAAAGTATAAATGTCCATATAGTTACATATGATTCTTTATGTGAATATATTTTTATCATAACAACATATTATACTGAAACAATTCTGACACAATCTAAAAGTAATATATTATAATACTGTACTTTAAGGAAAGAAACTTTCGCAGGAAGAAACTTTTGCGGTATGAAAAACCCTGCAAATTTTTTGGAATTAACTGTCGCGTTTAGCTGCTCAGTGTAAATTGCCGTTAAAGTTTCTTCCCTTAAAGTATACATTTATATGACATGAAAATAAAATAACTTACATATTGACCATAATTTTGATGCTGAAAATTTGTAAGTTCTTTTGAAGAATGGTCTGGATTTTGTCCCAAAGTATCTTTTTCTTTTTTTCCAAGGGTTAAAATGTCATTTAGTGATTGAAGTTCTGCTGCAACACATTGATCATTATTTTTTGCAATAATAGCAGCCAAATATACCGGTGCTTGAGCATTTCCCCAAAACTTCTTTCACAAATCCTAAATCTGCACAAAAACAGGCTATCACGTTAAAACACTCTGAAGAACCATCTGGAAGATCAATTTTTAAGCCATTCAGAACCAACTCTCTCACTTCCTTGTAATGGTCTTTCGTATGACAATCCACATTTATCCTTGATTCTGATCCTCTCCAGAGTGACGAAATAAATTGACCATATGGGGAATGAAGTAGTTCCTTGTGGTTTAAAAATGGATATGAAATTTGTTCTGTAGGGTATTTACAAGCCGCCCGGAAATTATCTCCTGTTAAACAAATAAATAACGTTTTTCGAGAGGCGTCTAAATTTCCATACAACTTATAGTTCAGATTTTTCAGTGTATCAATAAACTTACTTTGTTGCTCCATGGAAGGAAATTTCATTTTGTCTTTCCAAAATTTGTTTACCATCACTTTTTGTATGGTATCATTCAAAGAAGATTCACATGACATACAATTATCTGAACATGAGCAAAACTGTTTATTTAGTATACCAACATCCAATGACTTAATGTAGTTTCTAACTGACTCATATGATGGTAACTTCACATTTTCATTTAAAAGGATTTTTTTCACGTTTTTATATCCTCTCTCTGATAGATCTGATCGACTTAATAATAGTGATGCTCCTTCTTTTAAAGTTATTTCAATAGTGGGTGGTTCCTTTAATAACTTTTTTGCATGGTGTACTTTAAATTTTAAGTTTTCGCTGATACTTTCCTGCAATACACCAGGATTATTTTCAATCAAGTATGTAACATAACCTAAAAATTGATTTATATAAACTATGAATAATTACTAAAAATTAGTCAAATATTTTCCCTGTTATAATAGTTGTAAAAAATATACCGCCATAAATTACCCGTTTAGTACCTATAAAATACTTGTATATATATATATATACTGTACAGTATATACCAGTATGAAATTAAAGTCATTTTACAGTACACTCTCCTGTGACTAAATTCCTGATTTGGTAAAAAAACACTGGCCATCTCCATTAGGCTCAGTTTTATTTTTGCTACATTGAACAATATTTTGGTTTAATTCTTACTTTAATTTAACGTGTAATTGTGACTTTGTTTCCTATTGTTAAGACTTTGTTTGTAAGATAACATAGAGTAATGTCTTTTCGTGAACCACATAAAAAAATTGACAGAGATAAATATACAGTATGTATATGCATTTGTATATGCCAGTGTGTATGTGTATATGCCTAACCCTGCTCTAACATTGAGCTACTATATTGTATAGAGGCTGGACTTGAACCAGCAACCAAGAAAGGCAATACGCTGATATCATATATATATAATAAAAGCTTTTTTATACCTATTTATATCATCAATGCCGTTATTATTTTGGCCCAACTAAATTTTTAATTAAAATCAGAGGTCGAAATAAGCGTACGTAGCATCTGCGGTTGGGAAGAGCACCAATAACTTTGTTCCGATCTATCGCAAGTTTGTTGAGCAAAGACCCTCCATCACAGATTCTATACAATAATTTCAACCTCTGATAATGTACAGAATACATACATACTTTTGATATCTCCAAAGCTAGCATATTCAACCATGGAATTAATTTTCTCATTTCGATTCGCCATTGCCTCTTTTGATTTTAACAAACCAGTTGGGCCTGCATTACGAATGCGGATGTTTGCAATATCCTTCAAAGGACCTATTTTTACATTATTAGAATTTGAATTTTTCACTTTTAAAACTTTTTGAACTTCCATTCTATATAAGCCAAAAAAATCAAAACCAGACCAATTACGTTTACTACACTGCAAATTTTCCAATTCTAACAAAGAACAAAAGTTCTCAAAATTTTCTTATTTTAGGAAAATATTTTCTTGAATCAAGAATAATCAATTTTCCAATTCTAACGCAGAATATATATTCTTATTTTATGAAACTATTTTCTTAAACCAAAAATAATCAAAAACTATTTTCTTTAACTCTATTCCTACTGGAGGTCAACCCCCCCTCCTATACTTTTTTACATAACTTTTGAATGAATGGCTCATACGACTATAAATTTTAGCACTCTTCATGTAATTTATCTCGGATCATTTTGAATAAAAAAAATTTTGGTAAGTAGGGATAAGTTTCCCCTAGTAACCAAATTTCCGACATAGGTGGTAAAAAAAAAATTCCCTCCAAAAAAAATCCTATAAAAAGGTAAGGAGGGGTTGAAACAACCCCCCACCCAGTATTGAGGAGCCCCCAAAAGGCCCAGTATTAATAGGGTTAAACCAAAAATATTATTTATTGTTTTTATCCATTTTCTCAAAAGTGATGATAATAATAATAATTCATTCATTTGAAACAGACTCCTTTTTCAAGCCCCTGTGGAGAAGCGCTTTTCGAATATAAAAAGCTGAACAATACTCAAAAAAGCACCCTCCCACAGGCGATGTTCAGGAATTACATTCAGACTTTATTAATGTTTCAGTTCAATGTGAATAACCAGATAACTTTTCATTGTATTAAATGACTGCGTACTGGAAAAATTATTCATGCAATGGATTACAGTCTTTGAAATGCTCATCAACGATATCATCCAAGTAGTATTTCACAGGTATATAAATGTTTCTTTCGTGATCTATTTTTTTATGAAACACATTATAATCAACCAATTGCTCATAGGATGATATGAAATGATTAGAACTTTCTGTTACCAAATATGCTTGATAAGTGGAACAGAAGCAAAGTGTGTGAAAAAGAACTAGTTCAAAGTACACGAAATTATGGATTAACCAAATAGCTTTAATACAACCAAAAACAGGTTGAGGTGGATCTTGGTCTACAAATACAGCTAAGCAACTTTCTTTGCAGTATTTTGTACCAAAGAGCTGAATCCAGCTAACAGTATATACATCTTGTAAATGTAAATTTGGTAATAAGCCGTGATTATCTAATTCATTACGAAGCCAATCAATCTTTGAGAATGGTGCTTTTCGTGATACCCCACAACATCTCTCAGTTGAAAATAAGGGATGCGTACTTGGATTTTCATCAATATCTCCAAAGTTTGCACAGTCAAACAATTGATAACGTTTTGCAAGTGAAAGAGTAAGATTTTTAAAATTTTGCTTACGGGCAAGTTGCTTGAAAAAATTATGTGCAGCTTCAAAACTGAAACATGAACTTCTTATTAGAGGTCCAAGATCTTTAATCATTCCAGGAATATGAATCATATAATGGTGCTTGGGCAAGATATTGTGATCTGGAAATAGTTCCGTAAACTTTGATAAATGTTCTGAAATCGTTTGCTTCAAGCATTGTATCGAATCTAGTGTAATTACTGGTGCAAAAATAATGGAAACTATCTGCATAAGTTCTGTTAAAAAAAGGTAGTAAGGACTGCTTACATCAACCAAATGAGCGATACAGAAAGGTAATAATCTCAAAAACACCCAAGCCTGTACTGCTTTATATTTCAACTTATATTTTTCATCTCCATGAAATACGGTATCACTTAATGGTCCAGGTTTGTCTAGAGTTTCAGTATAGCCATAATTATGATTTGTAATTGCAGCATTAAGCTGCTTTAAAGTGAATGAACCATTCTGTATAAAATGTAAAAGGATCAATCTAAGTTCATATTGGACTGTTCCTTCTAGTAGTGTATGCATTATATCCTGAGGTAACTGTTTAGTCACATCAAAGCCTGGCAATTCACATAATTCACTGTGATTGTTTAAGCCATATGTAGTCATTAAATCCTGTCTTACATTTTCATTTGGAGCTGACTTTAAGTGTTGACACTCTTGATCATAGAGTGATTTATTCCGAAGCGGAAGCAATTTTTCATCAAATTGTGTCTGCATATTGTTAAAATGGCAATAGCATGATCTGCACTTTTGAAATGCCACACTGACTCCTTCTTTGAATCCACCCCAAAGATGCTGCCCAAGGGTATCACCAGTACAAATGCCAACTTTGCCATAAACTGTTATCAGTTCTTGACCAATTTCCATAGGTGCACCTTCATGAAGTTGTACCAGGTCACTAATAATAGGTTGCAATATTGATCCAATACCATATTTTTTAACAAGGTTTGCATTTGCAATAGCTAGGAGACGCACGGCACAATGCTTTGAACGAAACTTTGGTGTCATATTGGCTAGTGTATAATAATACATATCGACTTTGTGAATGCCAGCATTGCTGCTAAGAGGATTACAAACCTCTAGCTCATCATGATACAAAATCAAACATAATGCATCTTTGTGTTCCTTGAAATATTGATCTTTTTTGAAAATACTTCCATCACAAATGTCATAAAAAACCTCCTCCTCCTCCGAACATTTCATGTCTTTTAAAATTAGATTTTTGATTCTTTTATTACTTAACAGTTGCTGGATACTTTTTAGAATGGGAATATATATAAAAGACTCTTCTTCTTCTTGAATTTGCATCTTTGTTCCTTTTTTTCTGCGGAAAAGTTTTTTTCCCAAAGGTATTTGTTTATATTCAACATAATTCAAATTTTCTTTGATGTATCTAGAGTGGATAGCTTCAGTTTCGATCCCTTGAAATATGTTAGGACAATCGTCAATTATTTTTAGGAACTGTTCATTGTCATTGGATGCAATTTCTTCTACTTTTCTGCGGATTGCTAGTTTTACCTGATCCACAAGAAATTCAGTACTATTCATGATTGACTGAACAGCAACCTAGAAACAGAGTATAGTATAATAAAAATATTACAACAATAAACAATAATCTGAACAGATCTAACAAAGACCAAACATAAAATAATAGACCTCCTTTTATTTGAAATCTAAAATTATGGAAACCAAATTCAACATATTCTTCAACTTCTGATTTTTAGAATACACCTCCCTAACTATTTTTAAAATATTTAGTTAAAAAAAATAAATAATATATACTACTAATAATATACTGTAATATATAATGCAATTCTGACAAACAGAAAAAATTGCTTCTCAGGTCAGATCTTAGAGTAAATAAAATGATAGCAATAGCTACCATAAAACCATAAAGGAGATCGACTTCATTTCCCAATTAGTACTTCACAAAAAGAGGTGGAGATTTTAAAAACACACAATAAAGTTGAATTTCTTTGATTTTATGCAACATGCTGCAAATATTGACATATATACCTGGCTAATTTTATTTCTCTCCTTGACCTTTAACAGAAATATAGCTGCTACCTTTCGCAAATCAATGTCATCCTAAAAGGTAATTTTAAATATAAAGAAAGTAGCTAGAAAAAACAACAGTGAACTCACCCACTGACAACACCGGACCAATCCCCGGACATACACCGGACATGTCCCCGTCCGGAGGTAAGTCAGGGAGTTCAAATTTGACAGAGATTTGTTTGTTTGTTTGGTTTGTTTTCACTGCAGTGTTATCCTGATTTTCTTTGAATCCTCCCGATTTAACACTACTAATACTGAACACAGAATAGAGGCATTTGAAGCTGTATCCTCCATAAAGTCCATCATCGTTTTTGTTCTTTTTTCGCGTGACTGATGGAAACGCTGACAGGGTAAATCGGTAGTTTTTTTTCGAATTCCCGGACACCCCCGTACAACCCTAAGAACGTCCGGTCGGAAACCCCCTCCTCAAAAATCACTCACTTGTTGTTGATTATTACTATTGTCTTCATCATCATCATCGTCGTCGCCATCATGATCATCATCATTAATACTCGTAGCTATGGCTAAATCATCTGTATTTACAATAGCAGTTGATTCTTGTGGTAAGTCAACCGATGCAAGACTTTGTTGATCCTTGTTATTTTTGTTACCATCATAGATGCCTCGGTGATAGCTTAGTATGTGCTTGTAGAAGGAATTATACTTTCGAAACGAAGCCAGACAGTTATCCAAAATTACATTCTTGACTATGTACGGTGTAAATATGGTTCATCAATATCCGCAAAGTTAGTGTTTGAAACGATTGACAACATGGACATCTAAAATCCGCCGCCATATTTTTGTTTACCCACAATTTTTACACAAATAAATAAATGAATAAATACAGGATCTGAATTCTGTTTGGTATAATACACAATCGCAAAACTGTTTTGATGAATCGAAACAGATTTAATTTCCGATTCTTTTGAAAAAGAGAATAATATTAACGTTAGGAAATTTGTATAAATTATAGCAGCAAGTAAAATGATTTCATAACGCATTTCTGTTTCTATATTTTTACAAAATCTTAAAATCATTTTCCTCCCAGTATGTGTTCTGATGTATTTATCTCGCTTTCAAGTCATCCATTTAGAAAACCGGGCTAAACATCGCATGCGCATTGACGTGATTTTTAGTTTCCCGCCAAGTACCGTACCTGGAGATACGCACATTTGTGGAATTGCACTGTTTTCTTGTATTACATCTTGCGTCTTGTGCAGTTGTACTGTATGATAATAACATGTCTATACTTTAATCGATAGAAGATGTTTCTAAAGCTGCCACAAGATTATTTATGGGTTAGTGATTTGTTTTCTTTCTCTGGTAAAAAGGAGAACATCGCCGCTCTCCAGTGTTTTTATTTTTTATGCTATAACTAGCTAGCTACCATTAAACTAATGATTGAGGCATGATAGTTACTATACACAACTAGCTCTCGCATTATGAGTTATTGGGTGGGTTACAGTATTATATGGATATAGCTAGCTACCTTATTTAGTCAGGGAATGCTGCAAATTAGGACATGTAGGACATCAGTACGGGATTATGCCCCCTTGCCCGATCGGCAGGGGGACAATTTGTCTCCCGATTGGGTGACATGCCTCCTGATCGGGTGACAAACTTTCTATCAGTCACTGTAGGAAGCAGACAGGGAACACTGCAAATTAAAGGGGCCTTCGTCTTCGACAATCGATTTTCATATTTTTTAACGGCTTTGAGCTGTTTAGGGGGGGGGGGTATAACTGGGAGCCGTTAAAAATTTGAAAAAAAGTATTAAAATCTATCTAAAGACATATCTCATCTTTTCGCATTCATTTTTCATTGAAAAATAACAAAAAAGCATTCCGCGACCCGTTTAGCGATAACAGCTCGCATCTACCATATTTGTTTTCACTATTTCAAAAATTTACAGACCAGATATCTCTCCTCAGACCAGAACATATCTTACAAGAACGTTACCGTGATAATTTGCAGACCGCGAAGAATCTTGCAAAGAAATCTGGTCTTGGTAATACAATCGAATCGCTGAAGAAATCTTGGACGACGCAGCCCCTGGCTGCGTGTTTGCTTGTTGCGCTACAATATAGATGGATTTAGCGAAAAGTTCTTAACTTAATTGTTTCTATGGCCGTTAAGGGGGAGGGTATAAGCCTTAACGGCCTAAAGCCGTTTAAAAATATGAAAATTGATTGTCGATGGCCCCTTAGATTTTCATATATTCATAGCTTATTTAGGATATGATATCTTATTTAGCTGATAATGGCCTAATTTGCAGTGTTCCCTGACTGTTATTACCTAGTAAATCTCAGTATCTGGATATTTTCCTGGCTCCCTGGGATCCCCAAAAAGGTTTTCTAATTCTTCTTGTGTCTGATGAAACCAATGTATATTATTACAGATGTTGGAATTACTTCAGATGCTGATTTTAAAGAATTATGTTACGAGGTTTTGAAGGACATTATGCCAGGGGATAATAAGCAAGCACTGCTTCTTCGATCCAAAGTGTGGAGGATTATATCTTTGTATGAATTGCCTACTGTTGAAACTATTTCGGTATGTATTACTAGAATATTTTATCACATTGTTAGTGTTTTTTTTTATTTAGTTACTCTTATTTGCAGGGTGCAGGGAGGGGATGCAGGTAGCGCATTTTTTTTGCATATACGAGTGGTAAAGCATGGCATCAACAAAAATATAAATAAAGATGAATAAATGAAACTTTTATTTCAAAGAAAATTATTTTTCAAAAATTCCATATATTTGGTAACACGTTGCGAATATTTATTTTCTCATTTGCAGTTTTCAATTAAGCTATACTAATAAAAAAATATTGATTTTATTGATTTCCCAATTTTGACGGCAAAAATAACGTTTTTATATCATTATTCTTGATGACTTCGGGCAGGTTTATGTGTGTAATCAGATAGGTTTATGTGTGTAATCAGGCGGATAAACATTATAAGTACCTCCACAAGGAATGCGAGAAAAAAAATCCATCACAAGCAGTTATCAAGATGTATCTTGATTTGGAACATCCTGCAAGGAAAACCTGGATTATGTCGTTGCCTGTTGCCAGTCGCTGGGTAAAGATCGTTAACAGTTACCCTTGCTTCAAGGAACCTGATCATGTAATGTTTTATTTGTTTCACTTTGGTTGGTTTAAGGATAGAACGCAGTCTTTCTGTTAGTTTTTTTTAAAGCTGAAATTGTCCTATTTGCTTTTCTGCTACAAAATAAAGATATACTTTTCTAAAAAGATTAAAGAATGAGCTTTAATATATAAATAAATTTTTTCCATTTTACGTTTTAAGTTCCTTTGCCAAAAGTTGTAAAAATTGATTTGCAAAACTAACGCCATCGTATCCACCATAGATTTATCTAAAAAACTGTATCAGGGTTTGTGATTTAATTGCACATAGCCCCAGTTATTTCAAATCATATCCAACTAGTATAAAAAAAATATTATTAAACTTTGAGGGGTTATAACTTTAAAATTAATTATTTTTCCACAAAAATGAGATACGGTTTGTAAGTTCACATCTTGCTGCACATATTAAAGCCATTCCCATGGCAACACAATCGGTAGTCCCGGCAAAGGAGGGAAAATAGTATAAAAAATCACCAAAAATATCATCTTGAGATATACAGTTTAAAACTTTTAAAATGATTGATTAAAAATGCAACAGGTTGATCTTTCACATTACTAACAAATGGTGCCTGTATTATATTTTTCTTCTTATTACGTCAATACTTTAATTAGTATCTTGTACAAAAAAGCAAATGAGCCTGCTACTCGGCAAGAACCTGTTCAAAGTATGCCGTAAAGATTCTATAACCACGTTAAAAACTTTGTCTCTAGCATCTAAACTGCGGACTTTGAACAAGTCTTTGCAAACTGGAATGTGAATGTTGTTAGATTTAAAGTTAGCGAAAAGATCACACAATCTCAAGATGGGGAAAAGACATCCCTAACTTTCGCCTCTTCAAATTGGAATGTGAAGAAGGTAAAATATTCATTAAATAGATCTTTTAAAGAGCTTCCGAATGATACAAAAATAACTTTTTTGACTTTTTTAAGAAAAAAGCCTGCGTTCTATTGTTAAGAAATTTTACTTTAATAAGAATTCTCTGTTTTCTGACATTTTTCTCAATTGACTGTTTGTTTGAGAGAGTTGTTTTGTGAGAATTTGTTCATGTTTAGGTTTTGTTGATCAGAATCTATGGACCTAATTTTTTGTTTGTTTGCCTCTTAATAGTTGGCGGAAGAGATCAAGAGAAATACCAAATTAAATAAACTGGGGTCACCCGTGTTGCAATCTGCTATAAAATCTCTTGAAAACGAGATGGATACAATCATCTACTATGGAATTTCGCAAAGACAGTTGCAACCTCCAAAACCTACAAAATGTGAGTTTTATCTTCTATGATATCATGAATAAAAAACACCTTGTTGTACCTTAACCCTATTAATACTGGGCCTTTTGGGGGCTCCCTATCACTGGGGGGGTTGCTTCAACCCCCCCTCCATAACTTTTGATAGGCTTATGCTGTAGTGTTGAAACTCTCCAGAATGTTAGTCCATCACATAATTAACATTTTGGCATAATTAATTTTTTGATGACGTCATTAATTAGGATGACGTCATCAAAG
>JAULBZ010002635.1:0-18315 GCA_032360805.1 Neoturris breviconis | reverse complement strand
ATAACGTTAGAACAACGTTCAAAGAACGTTGTTCTAACGTTATTTTACTGACTTTGAACAGGTTTTTGCCGGCTGGGTATGAACTCATTATTAAAAGTCGCTAAAATATTATTTCCTTTTGTAATATTGTTTGACTTTGTTTATTTAGTCAGAATCGTTCGCTAAATCATCTCGTAAACTAAAGAATAAAATGTGGTGGCAAAATAAAAAGATGTGTTTAATATTGGTACTTGTGGTACTGGCTGTTCTTGGTGTCGTTACGCTGGTAATTCTTGCTGAGGAAAACGTTATTTAATTCACATTACAATACATTCGTAAAGGCGTATTTAAAATAAGTTAATTCGTTCACACAAACTCTAAATGAAGCCATTACATTGGTTGAATGTGATGTCACCTGTCAGGTGACGTATCTTTCAACCAATGTAATGGCCTTCATTTAGAATTCGCGCAAATGAATTCGCCTAGTAGAAATCCGCCTTAAATTGGACCATTTCATAATATTCAATAAAGATAACACTGTAAAGAAGGTTGTCATGTCAACGAGCTTGCTATGGATTGGTTTCTTTGGCACTTCGTCTTTTCTGTAAGTTCCATTTTGAGACTATATCCGTCATGTTCTTACAAATGCAAGATAGATACCAGTAAGATTACTTGGTACCCTTGTGAGTTGCACACACCCCTCGAATGAGTTCCGAAAATAAAAATTTACATCATAGCTGGACATCAAAAATAACAAAAGTATGGTGTCGTGAATCGCACGAAAGATCAATCAATCAATCAATCAATCAGCAAAAATATAATCAATATTTTATATAAAGTTAAATACAATATGTATTATGCTATACACTATGTATTCAATGCTCACTAGTAGTAGTAATAATCTATAAGTAGTAGTAATAGGTCTATAAATATATAGCAATAAAGGAAGTTCTTATTATTTGAGAGAGTCACACCATATTTAAACATTTCTGTGAATTTATGATTTTCATACACGAAACTGCTGACTGTTTATAGTGGCAGAACAATTAATATTCAAATTCTTTTGTTTCTTGTGAGTTTCTTGACTACCTTCGTGTATGAAGGGTTGACTCTTCTAGAGAGGACGAGTTTGATAATTAGTATCGAATTTTTTAAAATTTTGTATTTTTCGTTGTAAATTATTTTTCATACATAAATATCCCTACTCTCTATCGTCATATCACAATGATATCTGTTGTAACTACTATCGCAGTGAAATAAGTTCGTCACTATAACACAGCGTGACGCTCGTCACTATAACACAGCGCTACGCTCGTCACTGCGCTTGTTACTATTACACAGCGTGACAGACTGTATACGGACGATGTTTGTTACAATATTTTATGCTTTTGAATTGAGATGAGTGCTGATTTCAACATGATGGAAAAAATCCGAAAGAAGACATTCCATTAGTAGAAATTGACATCACATGCGCTTAAGAATGCTATTGTAGTAGTACAACTCGTGATAATAGCTTTTTTTATTCGCTTTTTAATGGATTTAACTTCTTTGTGCAATGCGATATGACACGTTTCTCACTGTATTTCTCACTAATATTTCATGTTATTCAGTGAAATGAAAGTTGTGAGATATAAGACTTGTGTCACTTTCGTAAACTAAGCTTTGATGCTTGAAACGCCCTCGTATAATTTTTCCAGTTATTGTTCCATTTCGGTTCGATTTAAAAAAACACAATCATAAAACATTCTATCTGTACAACGAACCTTCGATGTAATGCGTAGTGCGTTCCACATTCCCTAGCGGAAATTAAAATTCCGGCGATCGGTGATTCTCTTTAATCATTATGCATCCAGAGTAGTTCTGTAAAATCGTTAAAATCTTTAAATATTTTACACGCCCCACGTTTTTTGTATAAGAACGTAGCTACCTGCTTGCTATAGATGTTCTCAACCATACTACCTAATTATAGCTAATTATAGCCTTTGTTCTTAATTTCAGGTGAAATTTTACGCATGCTTTATCTTTATTCACGTATCCCTGCGTTTGGGTGAAAAAGAACGCTCCGTGCGAAATACTCTTTGTTGCGTAAATCAGCCTTTACAATAAGAAAGAGTATATACTGATATATGTTAAGGCAGGGTCTATCCCAGTAGACAAAAACTTGTTCATAGTCAGCCGTTAAAAGTGGTCAAAAAACCACCTTTCAGTCAGGCTACAACTCCTCACGTAAATATTTGCGACAAGGTGAAAGAGAGAGGATCGATCATTGTCTGTAGATCAGGCTAACAGCTTCGCGCTTTCTCGTTTTTCCGAAAATTTCACGGATTCCCCGATGTTTCCCGGATTCTTCCATTTTTCCTCTGCGTAGGAGAGAGAGAGTAGGATGCATTTTCCCGGTGCATCAGCGGAAATAGCAAACCATTTCAGCGCATCGAGCAGAGGTAGTTTACCAAACAATCTGTGAGTAATCGTGAAAAAATAAACAAATATGGCGATTGCATTGACTGATTTATTAGCTACGTTTAGCTTGACTGATAAGGATTCATTTTATAATCTTGTTTCGTTGTTCTGTCATATATAATTCTTTGACATAAATCATTTTAGAAAATATTTAGTTTTGCTTTGTAAAGTACAGAGTATGGAGTGAGCGAAACAAAATCAAGACAGGATATGTCCTTGTCTGTCGTCCCCCCAGTTGTGTGTGTTTTGAACGTGTTTGACGGATGGAAAAAAAGATGGCTAGCTAGCTAGCGAAAAACGGTTGAAAAGTATTGGCTATTCCATTTTATATCCGCACATAGGGTGGAAGTATTACCATAAATTGTATTTAGCCCCAGAAAAAGTAATTTAACTGAGTTACTATGAAGCTAGATACACTAAACTTATTTTCTCCCTTGAATGTTTTCCCCCAAGCCCAGACACAATTCACCCCTTGGATTGTTAAAAATATACATTTAAAACTGGTCAGAAAGTTTGTAAAATATGCTCTTGACTTGCTGCATGCAAAAATTAGCAAGAAATCGAAGTAGCTTGTCTTTTGTTTTGGCGATTGATAAAAGATGGTCCTCCCGCCCACAAACGCAACTTTTGTCAGTTCTTCCCTGTAAGGAGCCATCGGTAATCGATTTTCCTGATTTTTAATGGCTTTAGTCTATTTAGGGGGGGAGCAGGTTTAGCTAGGGGGTATATTATACTTTTGTATATTTTTCTACAAATCAACTGCTGGATCCATGGACAGTATGTACATTCTTATTTAGCCCACCAAAAAAAAGTTTGGATGGGCTATTGCTGTCACTTTTTGGTGACGGGCCGTTTTTCTTAATAGATTTTTGAAATTTGGTACCAGTATTTGTGCCAATATTCTATAAGAGCTTGCCAACATTTTCAATTTCGTCTACTTGGTCCCGAGTTTTGAGCAAAATGAGTCCAAATCGCTTTTCCGGCCAATAAACCGAAAATGCGTGGTACTGTTCTGAAGTTTGGTTGTGGCATACAACCAGTTCGCGCAACCAAGACACGAAGTGGAAACCGGCCTAAGAGTAAATGTTAGTTTCAATATAAAAATTAGACCAATCTCACTTTCTGATTGGATGGCAATGAAGAATGATCATGTAGAGACTTTCATTGCCATTGACTGAACCACTGATTTACGTTAACCCTAATAGTACTGGGCTTTTTTGACTTTAGAAAACCTTTTCCAATGCGTGTCAGACTATCATGACGTATTTGTTTACGCACTCAAATGGACAAAAGGTCCAGTTCAGCCGCCTAATGCAGTCCTTTGCAGATAAGAGTTCTCTCCTTCATAGAGTGTTTTTAATATCTCTTTTCTAAATTCATATGCGGTGGAGATTCGTACCTTTTGTATATTGTTTTTTATAACTTGTACTCAACGTGAGATTAGATCAAATAAACTTCCTTGATCAAATTAATTAATACTCAAGCGCATTTTGTGCATATTAGTCTCTGTACGAAGGTTTTATATAGAAAAAAATTACAGAAAAAAGAAAACATAAAATATATATATATATATTTAAATATTTTCTTCGTTAAAAATTTACAATTTTTGAACAGACCTCTTGTAACGCACACGGACGCATAGTCACTAGTCTGATCATAGTCCTAATGATCATAGTCATAGTCACTATGGTCCGATGAAACCAAACTGATCCCTTCACATTTTGATTTTTTTATAGAGAAATAGAACGGGTAATGTGCGAAGAGAGCCTGTAAACAAAGAGAGCTCTGGAAAAATTTAAAAACAAAACTGATCCTGTCTTCAGCCTGAACAGGCAATATATGCACTGAGCAAATCTGACAGAAGAAGGAAGTCTATAATAAGGTTACAAGAAAATATGCACCATAACACTAGTATCATAACTCGAGATAAAACCATAGTCACATACTGTCACATACGAAAAACGTTACCGTGGTAGTACACACGAAGGATCACGTGTAATTTCACATTTGTCTCTAGCCTACGGAGGGCTATTCACGTAGGCTAATAACGCTTCTAGCATTTAATTAGTTAATTTACAACAGTGTAGAAGACTACTGAATTCGGACATCCGTATATGGACTATTTACTGCCATATATAGCAAATCTGTGTTCCGTAGACTTTTGTTCTACATGCGAAAAACTCGGACACGAATAGACAGACAAACGACGAAATGAAACATTTCCTTGTGCCTCCTGCACGGAAATTGAATAAGTTCAATGAATACGAGAACAGTTTTACTATTAAAAGCTCTTGCAAGGGAGCATGGACTAAAAGGCTATTCCAAAATGAAAAACACTCAGTTAATAAATTTTCTTCATAATAATTTACCTACTCAAATGAGAAATTATAATTTAATTGGAGCTACACACACAGAACAGACCGGAAAGGAAATAGAAATACTGAACAGCTGTTTCTGGCTTATTAGCCTTCATCAGCAGTGTATACCAAACATGATGTTAAATGATGGTATCTCGACTCTCAACAGTAATGACATGTGGTGTGTTGCTAAACAATCAAATATAAAACTAGTGATATATCACTAAAATCAGTTAATTAGCCACCATAAGGCCACCATAAAGATGTCAGAAAGGCGTCGTGTGTATCGTGGATTTTGAGCTAGTCTTTCTACTAGACTGGGGCCCTGTTGATGTGTTAGTGGTCACATTGGTAATGTTTGACGATCAGTACATAAGAGCTAGCATAAAGTCCACATGGAAGGCTTCAGAATGGCTTACTGCGAACTTTGGGCAAGGTCTATTTTACTGGACATAGCTGTCTGGTTACTCATTCACAGACACCACATTTAACCTGTCCAGTAGATTGACATGCTCAAAGTCCACACACTGTTCCACTCTGGAGTCTTCCATTTGGACTTTGTGCAAACTTATATGGACTGATCGTCAAACATGGCCACTTTGCCCTTGAACAAAACTCCAGTGGACGGACTTGCTCAAAGTCCGCGGTACACAAGAAGCTTAACTGACATCGTTTCAGTAGACTTTGAGCAAGGTCTAATTTACTAGAAAAAGGTGTCGGGTTACCCACCCATTAGGGCACTAGTTCAGTAGACCAACTTGCTGAAAGTACACGGTGCTTACGACGCCCATCAGACGTCTTTCCGGTGGACTTTTGGCAAGGCTAATGTTACTGGACCGAGCTGTTAGGTTACTCATCTACAAATATACAAACATGGCCACATTGCCCACCAACAAATCCCCAGGGCTCCAATCCAGTAGACATACTTGCTCAAAGTCCATAGCACACACGACGTCCATCTGATTTAGACAAGGTTTATTTTGCTCGACAGAGCTGACAGGTTTCCTACCCACAAATACACATCTACCCTGTGTAGTGTACTGATATGCTCAAAGTCTACATACTATGTAGACTTTGGGCAAGCTTTAACGGACTGAACGTCAAACATGGCCAGTTTGCCCACCAACACAGCATGGTCTAATTTACTGGATTGACATTCTCAAAGTCTATACACCAGTCCACTCTGCCACACTATACCCTTCCATGTGGACTTTGGCAAGGTTATACCGAGTGATCGACAAACATGGCCACTTTGCTCACCAACACATCAGCAGGGTCGCAGTATAGTAGACAGACTTGCTTAAAGTCCACGGTACTCCCATTTTGACTTTGTGCAAACTTATACGAACTGATCGTCAAACATGGTCACTTTGCCCATAAACACATCACCAGGGCCCTAGCCCAGTGGACAGACTTGTTAAAATTTCACTGTCCACCAGACGCTTAATTGACGTCGTTCCAGTCGACTTTGAGCAAGCTCTACTGGAAAAAGGTGTCAGGCATCCACCGGGGCCCTAATTTAGTAGATCGACCTGCTCAAAGTCCACATTGTTAACGTCGTCCTTATGACGTCTCTTCGGTGGACTTTATTTAGGCAAGGTTTATTTTACTGGACAGAGCTGCCAGGTTACCCATCCACAAGTACACATCTACTCTGTGCAATATACTGACATGCTCAAAGTCCAAGATACAAACGTCGCCTTTCTGACGTCCGTATGGTGGTCTTTGGGCATGGTCTAATTTGCTCTGCCACACTGGAGCGTTCCAGGTGGACTTTTGGCAAGCTCTTACGGACTGATCGTCAAACATGGCCACTTTGCCCACGAACGCATTACCAAAGCCCTAGTCCAGCAGACAGACTTGCTCAAAGTCAAGGGTACACACGACGACTATCTAACGCCTTTCCCGCGAACTTTGAGCAAAGTCTATTTTCCTGGACAGCTGTCAGGTTACCCATCCAACAGGGCCCCAGTCCAGTAGAAAGACTTGCTCAAAGTCAACGGTTCACACGACACATTTCTGATGTCTGAATGGTGGCCTTCTGGCAAGGTCCATTTTATTGGATTGAATACGTCGTTCCAGTCGACTTTGAGCAAGGTCTATTTTACTGGAAAACGGTGTCAGGCATCCACCGGGGCCCTAACTTAGTAGATCGACATGCACAAAGTCCACGGTGCTTACAAGGCCTATCTGACGTCTTTCCGGTAGACTTTAGGCAAGTTTTATTTTACTGAACAGAACTGTCAGGTTACCCATACACAAGTACACATCTACTCTGTGCAATATACTGTCATGCTCAAAGTCCACGATACAAACGTCGCCTTTTTAACGTCCGTATAGTGGCCTTTGGGTATGGTCTAATTTACTGGATTTACATTCTCAAAGTGCACACGCCATTCCATTCTGCCACTCTGGAGCGTTCCATGTGAACTTTTGGCAAGTTCTTACGGAATGATCGTCAAACACGGCCACTTTGCACACCAACACATCACCAAAGCCCCGGTCCAGCAAACAGACTTGCTCAAATTTCACGATAGGCACAACGCCCATCTGACGCCTTTCCCGTTGACTTTGAAAAAGGTCTATTTTACTGGACGGCTGTCAGGTTACCAATCCAAAGTCCACGGTACACAAGACGCACTTCTGACTTCTGAATAATGGCCCTCTAGCAAGGTTTATTTTATTGGATTAACATGCTAAAAGTCCACACACTAGGCCACTCTAAAGCTATCCATGTGGACTTTATGCAAGCTCTTACGGACTGATCGTCAAACAAGGCCACTTTGCCCACCAACACATCACCAGGGCCACTGTCCAGTAGAAAGACTTGCTCAAAGTTTACTTGTACACAAGATGTCCTTGAGATTTCAGTATGGTAGTCTATGAGCAACGTTTATTTTACTGGATTGACATTCTCAAAGTCCACACACCAGTCCACTCTGCCACATTGGACCCTTCCATGTGGACATTGGGCAAGCTCTTACTGACTGATCGTCAAACAAGGCCACTTTGCCCACCAACACATCACCAGGGCCACAGTCCAGTAGAAAGACTTGCTTAAAGTCCACGGTACACACGACGTCCTTCTGATTTCAGTATGGTAGCCTATGGGCAACGGTTATTTTACTGGATTGACATTCTCAAAGTCCACACTCCAGTCCACTCTGCCACATTGGACCTTTCCATGTGGACTTTGGGCAAGCTTATACCGAGTAATCGACAAACATGGCCATTGTGCTCACCAACACATCAGCAGGGCCCCAGCATAGTAGACAGACTTGCTTAAAGTCCACGGTACTGCCATTTTGACTTCGTTCAAACTTATACGAACTGATCGTCAAACATGGCCACTTTGCCCCTCAACACATCACCATGACAATAGCCTATTGGACAGACTTGCTCAAAGTCCACTTTACACCAGACGCTTACCTGACGTCGTTCCAGTCGACTTTGAACAAGGTCTATTTTACTTGAAAAAGGTGTCAGACATCCACCATAGCCCTGGTTCAGTAGATCGACTTGCTTAAAGTCTACGGTGCTTTCGACACCCTGACGTCTTTCGGGTGGACTTTAGGCATGGTTTATTTTACTGGACAATACTGTCAGGTTACGCATCCACAAATCCACATCTACCCTGTGCAGTATACTGACTTGCTCAAAGTCCATGATACGAACGTCGCCTTTCTGACGTCCGTATGGTGGTCTTTGTGCATGGTCTAATTTACTGGATTGAAATTCAGAAAGTATAAAAACTAGGCCACCTTGTCACTCTAGAGCCGACCATATGGACTTTGGGCAAGCTCTAACGGACTGATCGTAAAATATGGCGAGTTTGCATACCAACACATCACCGGGGCCCTAGTGCAGTTGGCAGAGTTGCTCAAAGTCCTCGGTACACACCACGTCTTTCTGACGTCTGTATAACGGCCTTTGTTCATAGTCTAATTTACTGAAATGACATTCTCAAAGTCTTCACACCAGTCCACTCTGCCACACTGGACCCTTCCATGTGGACTTTGGGCAAGCTTATACGGAGGGATCAAGAAACATGGCCACTTTGGCCACAAACACATCACCAAAGCCCTAGTCCAGTAGAAAGACTTGCTCAAGGTCCACGGTACACAGGAAGAAATCCTGAAGTCTGAATGATGACCCTCTGGCAATGCTATTTTATTGGATTGTCATGCTCAAAGTCCACAGACAGGCAACTCTAAAGCTATCCATGTGGACTTTGGGCAAGCTCATACGGACTGATCGTCAAACATGGCCACTTTGCACACCAACAAATAAAAAAAGGCCCGATCCAGCAGACAGACTTGCTCAAATTTCACGATACGCATGACGCCCATCTGATGCCTTTCCCGTTCACTTTGAGCAAGGTCTATTTTACTGGGCAGCTGTCAGGTTACCCATCCAACAGAGCCCCAGTGTAGTAAAAAGACTTGCTCAAAGTCCACGGAACACAGCAGGCACTTCTGACGTCTAAGGTGACGTCTAAGGTTAATTTTATTGGATTGACATTCTCAAAGTCCACACACTAGGCCACTCTAAAGCTATCCATGTGGACTTTGGGCAAGCTCATACGGACTGATCGACAAACATGGCCATTTTGCTCACCAACTCATCAGCAGGGCCCCAGCATAGTAGACAGTCTTGCTTAAAGTCCACGGTAGACACGACGTCCTTCTGATTTCAGTATGGTAGTCTACGGTCAACGGTCAACGGTCCACACACCAGTCCATTATGCCACATTGGACCCATAAATGTGGACTTTGGGCAAGCTTATTCCGAGTGAACGGCAAACATGGCCACTTTGCTCACCAACACATCGGCAGGGCCCCAGTATAGTAAAAACACTTGCTTAAAGTCCACGGTACTGCCATTTTGACCTCGTGCAAACTTATACGAACTGATCGTCAAACATGGCCAATTTGCCCATCAACACATCACCATGACACTAGCCCAGTGGACAGACTTGCTCAAAGTCCACTGTACACCAGACCCTTACCTGACGTCGTTCCATTCGACTTTGAACAAGGTCTATTTTACTTGAAAAAGGTGTCAGGCATCCACCAGAGCCCTGGTTCAGTAGACCGACTTGCTCAAAGTTCACAGTGCTTTCGACGCCCTGACATCTTTCGGGTAGACTTTAGGCAAGGTTTATTTTACTGGACAATGCTGTCAGGTTACTCATCCACAAATTATCATCTTTCCTGTGCAGTAAACTGACATGCTCAAAGTCCACGATACGAACGTCGCCTTTCTGACGTCCGTATGGTGGTCTTTGGGTATGGCCTAATTTACTGGATTGAAATTCTCAAAGTATATAAACTAGGACACCTTGTCACTCTGGAGCCGTCCATGTGACTTTGGACAAGCTCTAACGGACTGATCGTCAAATATGGCCAGTTTGTATACCAACACATCACCTGGGCCCTAGTGTAGTTGACAGAGTTGCTCAAAGTCCTCGGTAAACACGACGTCTGTATAATGGCCTTTGTTCATAGTCTAATTTACTGGATTGACATTCTTAAAGTCTTCACACTAGTCCACTCTGCAAAACTGAACCCTTCCATGTGGACTTTGGGCAAGGATATACCGAGGGATCAAGAAACATGGCCACTTTGCCCACCAACACATCACCAAAGCCCCAGTCCAGTAGAAACACTTGCTTAAAGTCCACGGTAAACAGGACGAAATTCTGACGGCTGTATGATGGCCTTCTTGCAAGGTCTATTTCAATGGATTGACATGCTCAAAGTCCACAGACTAGGCCACTCTAAAGCTATCCATGTGGACTTTGGACAAGCTCATACGGACTGATCGTCAAACATGGCCAATTTGCCCATCAACACATCACCAGGGCCGTAGGCCTGAGGACAGACTTGCTCAAAGACTTTAGGCAAGGTTTATTTTACTGAACAGAGCTGTCCGGTTACCCATACACAAGTACACATCTACTCTGTGCAATATACTGTCATGCTCAAAGTCCACGATACAAACGTCTCCTTTCTAACGTCCGTATGGTGACCATTGGGCAAGGTCTAATTTACCGGATTGAAATTCTCAAAGTATATAAAATAGGCCACCTTGTCACTCTGGAGCCGTCCATGTGGACTTTGGGCAAGCTCTAACAGACTGATCGTCAAATATGGCGAGTTTGTATACCAACACATCACCAGGACCCTAATGCAGTTGATAGGGTTGCTCAAAGTCCTTGGTACACACGACGTCTTTCTGACGTCTGTATAACGGCCTTTGTTCATAGTCTAATTTACTGGATTGACATTCACAAAGTCTTCACACCAGTCCACCTCTGCCAAACTGAACCCTTCCATGTGGACTTTGGGCAAGCTTATACCGAGAGATCAAGAAACATGGCCACTGTGCCCACCAACACATCATCAAAACCCAGTCCAGTAGAAAGATTTGCTCAAAGTCCACGGTACACAGGACGAAATTCTGACGTTTGAATGGTGGCCCTCTGGCAAGGTCTATTTTATTAGATTGACATCCTCAAAGTCCACCGACTAGACCACTCTAATGCTATCCATATGGACTTTGGGCAAGCTCAAACGGACTGATCGTCAAACATGGCCAATTTGCCTATCAACACATCACCAGGGCCCTAGCCCTGTGGACAGACTTGCTCAAAGTCCGGTGTACACCAGATGCGCACCTGACGTCGTTTCAGTCGACTTTGAGCAAGATCTACTATACTGGAAAAATGTGTCAAGCATCCACCGGAGCCCTAATTTAGTAGATCAACATGCTCAAAGTCCACTGTGCTTACAACGCCTATCTGAGGTCTTTCCGGTGGACTTTAGGCAAGTTTTATTTTACTGAACAAAGCTGTCAGGTTACCCATCCACAATGACACATCTAATCTGTGCAATATACTGTCATGCTCAAAGTCTACGATACAAACGTTGCCTTTGTAACGTCTGTATGGTTGCCATTGGGCAAGGTCTAATTTACTGGATTGACATTATCAAAGCCCAAACGCTATTCCACTCTGCCATTATGGATTGTTCCATGTGGACTTTGGGCAAGCTCATACGGACTGATCGTCAAACAATGCCACTTTGCACACCAACACATCACCAAAGCCCCGGTCGAGCAGACAGGCTTGCTCAAATTTCAAAATACGCACGACGCCCATCTGATGCCTTTCCCGTTGACTTTGAGCAAGGTCTATTTTACTGGGCAGTTGTCAGGTTACCCATCCAACAGAGCCTCAGTGCAGTAGAAAGACTTACTCAAAGTCCATGGAACACAGGAGGCGCTTCTGACGTCTGAATAATGTTCCTCTGGCAAGGTCAATGTTATTGGATTGACATTCTCAAAGTCCACACACAAGGCAACTCTAAAGCATCCATGTGGACTTTTGGCAAGCTCTTACGGACTGATAGACAAAAATGGCCATTTTGCTCACCAACACATCAGCAGGACCCCAGCATAGTAGACCTACTTGCTTAAAGTCCGCGGCACACAAGACGCCCTTCTGATTTCAGTATGGTAGTCTACGAGCAACGGTTATTTTACAGGATTGGCATTCTCAAAGTCCACACACCAGTCCATTCTGCCACAATGGACCCTTCAATGTGGACTTTGGGCAAGCTTATTCCGAGTGAACGGCAAACATGGCCACTTTGCTCACCAACACATCAGCAGGGCCCCAGTATAGTAAAAAGACTTGCTTAAAGTCCACGGTACTGCCATTTTGATTTCGTGCAAACTTATACGAACTGATCGTCAAACATGGCCAATTTTCCCATCAACACATCACCATGGCATTAGCCCAGTAGACAGACTTGCTTAAAGTCCACTGTACACCAGACGATTACCTGACGTCGTTCCATTCGACTTTAAACAAGGTCTATTTTACTTGGAAAAGGTGTCAGGCATCCTCCAGAGCCCTGGTTCAGTAGACCGACTTGCTCAAAGTTCACAGTGCTTTCGACGCTCTGACATCTTTCGGGTAGACTTTAGGCAAGGTTTATTTTACTGGACAATGCTGTCAGGTTACTCATCCACAAATTATCATCTTTCCTGTGCAGTAAACTGACATGCTCAAAGTCCACGATACGAACGTCGCCTTTCTGACGTCCGTATGGTGGTCTTTGGGTATGGCCTAATTTACTGGATTGAAATTCTCAAAGTATATAAACTAGGACACCTTGTCACTCTGGAGCCGTCCATGTGACTTTGGACAAGCTCTAACGGACTGATCGTCAAATATGGCCAGTTTGTATACCAACACATCACCTGGGCCCTAGTGTAGTTGACAGAGTTGCTCAAAGTCCTCGGTAAACACGACGTCTGTATAATGGCCTTTGTTCATAGTCTAATTTACTGGATTGACATTCTTAAAGTCTTCACACTAGTCCACTCTGCCAAACTGAACCCTTCCATGTGGACTTTTTACCGAGGGATCAAGGAACATGGCCGCTTTGCCCACCAACACATCATCAAAGCCCCAGTCCAGTAGAAAGACTTGCTCAAAGTCCACGGTACACAGGACGAAATTCTGACGTTTGAATGGTGTCCTTCCGGCAAGGTCTATTTTATTAGATTGACATCCTCAAAGTCCACAGACTAAACCACTCTAAAGCTATCCATGTGGACTTTGGGCAAGCTCATGCGGACTGATCGTCAAACATGCCAATTTACCTATCAACACATCACCAGGGCCCTAGCCCTGTGTACAGACTTGCTCAAAGTCCGCTGTACACCAGACGCGCACCTGACGTCGTTTCAGTCGACTTTTGAGTAAGGTCTTCTATACTGGAAATAGGTGTCAGGCATCCACCGGAGCCCTAATTTAGTAGATCGACATGCTCAAAGTCCACTGTGCTTACAACGCCTATCTGACGTCTTTCCGGTGGACTTTAGGCAAGTTTAATTTTACTGAACAGAGCTGTCAGGTTACCCATCCACAATGACACATCTACTCTGTGCATTATACTGTCATGCTCAAAGTCCACGATACAAACATCGCCTTTGTAACGTCCGTATGGTTGCCATTAGGCATGGTCTAATTTACTGGATTAACATTCTCAAAGTCCACACGCCATTCCACTCTGCCAGCGTTCCATGTAGACTTTTGGCAAGCTCTTAGATCGTCAAACAAGGCCACCTTGCCCACCAACGCATAACCAGGACAACTAAACTCAAAAAAAAAAAGTTTTTACTCGAATTTTCAAGACTGCAAATTAGTAAAAATAGATTGCACGAAGACATGAGCGGCCAAAAGAACACTCTAAAATTTCTCCCTTTGCTGCAAAATGTTTTTTAAAAAAAGAAATCAATGAAAATGTATTTTGGCTCGAAATTCGAAAAAAAAACTTATAGTTAAAAAACACGTTATTTTAACTGAAACAACTAAACACGATAATAAATTGTTTTTCTCGCATTTTCAAGACTACCAATTAGTTAAAATAGATTGTAGGAAGACAGGAGCAGCAAAAATAACACTCTAGACTTTCTACATTTTGCGGTAAATTGTCTAAAAAAAAAGAAAACAATCAAAATGCATTTTGGCTTAAAACTCAAATTCAAAAGAAGTTATTTTTACTAAATAACTAAACTCGAAAATAATTTGTTTTTCTCGCATTTTCAAGACTGCAAATTAGTTAAAATAGAATGTACAAAGAATTGACGAGTAAAATAAACCTTGCCTAATGTCGACCTGAAAGACGTCAGGGTGTCGAAAGCACTGTGAACTTTGAGCAAGTCGGTCCACTGAACCAGGGCTCTGGGGGATGCCTGACACCTTTTTCAAGTAAAATAGACCTTGTTCAAAGTCGAATGGAACGACGTCAGGTAAGCGTCTGGTGTACAGTGGACTTTGAGCAAGTCTGTTCACTGGGCTAGTGCCATGGTGATGTGTTGATGGGAAAATTGACCATGTTTGACGATCAGTTCGTATAAGTTTGCACGAAGTCAAAATGGCAGTACCGTGGACTTTGAGCAAGTCTTTCGAATGGACTGGGGCCCTGCTGATTTGTTGGTGAGCAAAGTGGCCATGTTTGTCGATCACTCGGAATAAGTTTGCCCAAAGTGAAAATGTCAATCCAGTAAAATAACCGTTGCCCATAGACTACCATTCTGAAATCAGAAGGACGTCGTGTGTACCGTGGAATTTGAGCAAGTCTTTCTACTGGACTGTGGCCCTGGTTATGCGTTGGTGGGCAAAGTGGCCTTGTTTGACGATCAGTCCGTAAGATCTTGCCCAAAGTCCACATGGATAGCTTTAGAGTGGCCTAGTGTGTGGACTTTGAGCATGTTAATGCAATAAAATAAACCTTGCCAGAGGAACATTATTCAGACGTCAGAAATTGTAGAAAGGCTAGAGTGTTATTTATGCTGTTTCTGTCTTCGTACAATCTATTTTAACTAATTTGTAGTCTTGAAAAGGCGAGAAAAACAATTTATATTCCAGTTTATTTGTTTCAGCAAAAATAACGTGTTTTAAGAATTTCAGGTTTTTTTTTTCGAATTTCAAGCGAAAATGCATTTTGCTAATTTTCTTTTTTTTTAGACAAATTACAGCAAAATGTAGAAAGTCTAGACTGTTATTTATGCTGTTTCTGTCTTCGTACAATCTATTTTAACTAATTTGCAGTCTTGAAAGTGGGAGAAAAACAATTTATTTTCGAGTTTAGTAGTTTCAGTGAAAATAACGTGTTTTTTGAATTTGAGGTTTTTTTTCGAATTTGAACCCAAAGTGGATTTTCATTAATTTCTTTTTTTTTTAGACAATTTACAGCAAAATGTAGAAAGTCTAAAGTGTTATTTTTGCTGCTCCTGTCTTCGTACAATCTATTTTAACTAATTTGCAGTCTTGAAAATGCGCGAAGAACTGTTTTTTTCGAGTTTAGTTGTTTCAGTGAAAATAACGTGTTTTTTGGAATTTGAGTTTTTTTTTTCGAATTTAAAGCCAAAACGCATTTTGATAATTTTCTTTTTTTTTAGACAAATAACAGCAAAATGTAGAAAGTCTAGAGTGTTGTTTTGACCGCTCCTGTCTTCGTGCGATCTACTTTAACGAATTTGCAATCTCGGAATTGAGAGAAAAACAATTTATTTTCTAGTTTAGTTGTTTCAGTTAAAATAACGTATTTTTTTAATTTGAGTTTTTTTTTCGAATTTCAAGCCAAAGTACATTTTCATTGATTTCTTTTTTTAAAAAACATTTTGCTGCAAAAGGAAGATATTTTAGAGCCTTCTTTTGGCCGCTAATGTCTTCGTACAATCTATTTTAACTAATTTGCAGTCTTGAAAATGCGAGAAAAACTATTTATTTTCGAGTTTATTTGTTTCAGCGAAAATAGCCTGTTTTTTGAATTTAAGTTTTTTTTTCGAATTTTAAGCCAAGATACGTTTTCATAGATTTCTTTTTTTAAAAAACATTTTGGAGCAAAATGAAGAACTTCTAAAGTGTTATTTTAGCTGCTCCTGTCTTCGTACAATCTATTTTAACTATTTTGCAGTCGTGAAAATGGGAGAAAAACAATTTATTTTTGAGTTTAATTGTTTCAGTCAAAATAACGTTTTTTTTTAATTTGATTTTTTTTTTCGAATTTTAAGCCAAAACGCATTTCGATTGCTTTCTTTTTTTTTTAGACAATTTGCAAAAAATTATAGAAAGTGTAGAGTGTTATTTTTACTACTCCAGTCTTCGTACAATCTATTTTAACTAATTTGCAGTCGCGAAAATGGGAGAAAAACAATTTATTTTCGAGTTAAGTTGTTCCAGTGAAAACATCGTGTTTTTTGACATTAAGTTTTTGTTTCAAATTTCAAGATAAAATACTTTTTCATTGATTTCTTTCTTTTTAAAAACAATTTGTAGCAAAATGTAGAAAGTCTCGTGTGTTTTCTTGGTCTTTGCTGTCTTTGTGCAAGCTATTATAACTAATTTGCAGTCTTGGAAATTCGAGTAAAACATTCTTTTTTCGAGTTTAGTTGTTCCAGTGAAAATATCGCGCTTTTTGAATATAAGTTTTTTTTCAAATTTCAAGCTAAAAAGCTTTTTCATTGATTTCTTTTTTTTAGACAACTTGCAGCAAAATGTAGAAATTTTACAATGCTATTTTAGCTTCTCTTGTCTTTGTGCTAGCTATTATAACTAAGTTGCAGTCTTGGAAATGCGAGGAAAACATTCTTTTTTCGAATTTACTTGTTTCAGTAAAACAATAGTGTTTTTAGAAATTAAGTTTTTGTTTTAAATTTCAAGCTAAAATGCTTTTTCATTGATTTCTTTTTTTTAGACAACTTGTAGCAAAATGTAGAAAGTTTAGAGTGTTATTTTAGTCTCTCCTGTCTTTGTACAATCTGTTATAACTAATTTACAGTCTTGGAAATGCGAGGAAAACATTCTTTTTTCGAACTTTCTAGTTTCAGTGAAACAAACGTGTTTTTTGAAATTAAGGTTTTTTTTCGAATTTCATGTCTTCATTGATTTCTTTTTTTTTAAGCATATTGCATGAAAGTGTAGAAAGTCACGTCAAAGTCACGCTCTTGTCTTCGTGCAATCTATTATAACTAATTTACAGTCTTGGAAATGCGAGAAAAACATTTTATTTTCGAGTTTAGTTGTTTCAGTGAAAATAACGTGTTTTTTGAAATAAAGTTTTTTTTCGAATTTCAAACCCAATTTTATTGATCACTTTTTTTTTAGACAGTTAGCAGCAAAATGTGGAAAATCTAGAGTATTATTTTGGCTTCACATGTCTTCGTGCAAGGTATTTGAACTAATTTGCAGCCTTAAAAATACCAGAAAAATTTTTTTTTTTTGAGTTTAGTTGTTTCAGTAAAATGAACGTGATTTTTGAAATGAAGTTTTTTTTTGGAATTTCAAGCCAAATGCATTTTCATTGATAACTATTTTTTTAAAAAAACTATTTGTAGCAAAATGTAGAAAGTCTCGTGTGTTTTTTGGCCGCTTCTGTCTTCGTGCAAGCTATTATAACTAGTTTGCAGTCTTGGAAATGCGAATAGAACATTATTTTTTCGAGTTTAGATGTTCCATTGAAAATATCGTGTTTTTTGAAATTAAGCTTTTGTTTCAAATTTAAAGCCAAATTGCTTTTTCATTGATCACTTTTTTTTAAAAATTTTACAGCAAAATGTAGAAAGTCTAGAGTGTTTTTTGGCCTCTCCTGTCTTTGTGCAAGCTATTAAAACTAATTGGCAGTCTTGGAAATGCGAGAAAAACATTTTTTTTTCGAGTTTAGTTGTTTCAGTGAAAATAACCTGTTTTTGATTTTTTTTTTTTTTTTTTTATCAATTATATGCCAAAATGCATATTCATTAATTTCTTTTTTTTAAAAAACAATTTGTAGCAAAATGTAGAAAGTCTCGTGTGTTTCCTTGGTCTTTTCTATCTTTGTGCAAGCTATTATAACTAATTTTTAGTCTTGGAAAAGCAAGGAAGTCACCTTTTTTCGAATTTACTTCTTTCAGTGAAATAATAGTGATTTTTGAAATTAAGTTTTTGTTTCAAATTTCAAGC
>JAULBZ010002634.1:0-18316 GCA_032360805.1 Neoturris breviconis | reverse complement strand
ACCCCCCCCCCCCCCCCCCCCCCCCCCCCCCACCTGGAGATATTTGGAATTGTTATGGTATTTTGCCATGAAACTTGACATGATATTAGTACCAGCTGCAACGAACAATTTGGTCCAATTAATGACGTATATTCTTTGATGACGACATAATTTTATCACTTTACCTTTTTTTCTATTCTCGAACGTTTTTTGGTACTGTTGACTTTCAAAAAGGGGGTGGTCAAGATGAATTGGGGTCGATAATGGAAAATAAAGCTTGAAGCGTATCAAAAAAAAAAAGAAATCTGAAAATTCTGGCTTCATAGCGCATTTCAATCAAGAGGTTAAAAATATAATATGGGAGGGGGCGGAGTGCTAATATGGTTAAATGAAAATTTCCATGCTGAGTATCTAATAAACGAGGGAAGCTTATCAATTTTTGGAAACTTTCAATCTTCACGCTCTTAATCTAACCCCCAAGTTATTAAGTTTTTAGGAAATCAACAATAACATAAAATAGTCAACTCGTTAAAAAAGTGCCTGCCACGCAATCTATGGAGTTAGTGATATCATAATATCGTGTTATCATTTAGTAACTACAAATTTTGCTTTTTTTATTGGCATAATGTATAAAAAAATATCAAGAAAAAACGTTTGCAGAAGTTGGCTTATTTACCTTTTTGTTTAATTTTAGTTTAGTCAAATAATTCCATCACACAGAGAATATTTGTGCTCGATTTTGTTAAATTAGACGGTACCAACACGAACTTAATGGTGTACCAAAATCTCTCTTTTTTTATCTCTAAAACACCTAAAATAGTAACGAGGTTATTTTTTCTTTATAAATTATACACAATACAGTATTTTAAATATTTATCACACAAGCATGACTTGTGCCAGTTTATACAAAAATTAATCAAAAAGAACGGAAGTTACAAGACGAGACGAGGGGAGGGAGAGAGGAGAGGGATTGCCACCTGGGGCTGGAGGTGTGGTGCTTAAGTTGTCGCTTACTTTTTGGCAAAATATCTGCTTGTGGTGGTGCTTATAAAAGTGATGCTTGTAAAAAGAAGCGTGTGATCACTGACCATTGTGGAGCAGTTACTTTTTAGCATTTTTAGCTATACTCGAAAATCCTTCTTCACATTGATTATTTACTCTTATATCGGCAACTCCAACATATTTACATATACTTACTTGCCAACCCAATCAATATTAAACAAAACATTTTTATTGGATTAACCACATCAATTAACCAATCGGATATCAGTAACAAGCTATGGAGACGAAATAAATAAAATCAATTAGACAATCGATTACAGGGGAAGGTAGCTTATTATAAAATTAGAATTTAGGTTCAAAGATATTAGGGATTTTAGGTTTTAGGCGCAAACAACAAATCTAATTCTAATAGTTAAAGTCAATGAAGTTAAGTTATCGAAGGAAGAACAAATAATCCCTATGGAGGAGTGATATTTAGCATCGCTTTCTAAAACATCGCATAAAGTCGAACACTGCACGGTTTCAAAGATCACCATATGCTCCATGAAAAACCTAGTGGGCAAAAACCTGTTCAAAGTCCGCAGTAAAGATCCTAGAATGACGTAGAACGAATTTGAAGTTTTTTGCCCGTTGAATATCCCTTACAGACCGTGTAATGATTGTGATATTACTTGATACAAAATTGTGTAGCTACAGTTATAGATCTGGGAAAAAGTCGGGGGGAAATGTATGCCGAGAGAATTTTTTTTAAAAAATACTTTTTTCCACCGCTAAGGTATATCATCAATAGCAACAAGTGAAACAAGTGACGTATTGCTCTTATTTATAGAATAGTAGACGCTTTAAAAGTGTTTTTATAGTATAGGAGACACCACATAAGTGTTCTTATACAACCTCGTTCCCAGGGTTTCTTGCCTTTTCGAAACACGGAAGAGCGGCGAAAAAAGCCCTGGCCTCGGCTGGCATAAAACCCCCACTATAGGTAGGGAATTTTAAAAACGGCCCGATTAGTGGTCTTAACTTGAATACAGAAATGAGTGAGCATAAACATTTTAATTGTTTTGAAAATGGCGAGTTGAGTTCTTCAGTTGAGAATATTTAAATACTAAGTTAAACACTCCAATTAAAAGATATTTTACATCTATACTTACACCTTTGGCATATGAAGACACCTTTCTCAATGTGACGCCAGTTCTACATTATGTTTATATGAGTAATTCGTAGATTTAATATGTAAAGAGTTTGAAATATGCAATAATTAGCTAGCTATAATCATGCTATAATATAAAACGTTACGAACGTTAGAACTCATAGCAACAATATTATAAGCAAACAGGAAAAAATCTTGAATGTTTTACTTAAAAACAAAGCTATATATAAACACCCAATGTTATAAAAGTTTGTCCTACTTTCTTAACTTGACAATTTTGTTTATCGCTTACTCGTTAACTCGCGGAATATTTAAAAATACGGCCCTCGAAAATATTAGAATCTCCGGGCCAAACAGTTTGTAGAATCGACCGGCAGAGGCCAGGACTTTCTTCGCCGCTCTTCTGTACTTCGAAAAGGCAAGAAGCCCTGGGAGCGAGATTGTGTTCTTATATTATATCACGATAATCTTGTGAAAGCTCCCAGGGTCATGTCCCTGGGTCTAAGTTTTCGTGACTACATTGTGTATACATTCAGTCTAAAAACAAAACAAGATCATCAAACGAGGAGTTGTGATTTAATTAGTAAATCTACAAAATTTTGTATGCACTGTTAAAAGAAACTTCCTTGTTTATACATTTTGGAAATCCAGGAAAAATTATTCCGCAATTCACGTCTTATTTATTTACATTATGTAAAGTTCTGACATTTGCCAGAGTTGGAAAATCTTGTTCAAAGTCAGCGTCAAATCTTGTTCTAAGACGCTAGAATAACGTCAACTAACGTTATTCCAGCGTCTTTATTGTGGACTTTGAACAAGTATTTGTCCAGTGAATTGGATCATAGAAAATTAAATGTAGCATTGAATGTCAAAATAAGCGCTATAACGTCGCGTGTCAGGACGTGCATGTTTTGAAAAGAATATTTATAATTAGTTTATCTCGTTCATTCAAACAACAACACATCAAAAAAATACTAACCTTGTGCTGTTTTGCTGTTGGTAGTTTGCTATACAGGGTATACACTGAAAAATATTTATATAATCTATTCTATAATCTCTCGAAAGTATAGACATCCGCTAACCACATTGCTATTTTTTTCCTGCTTAAGGGGTCCTTTATAATGTAAACAATGCGTTTCTTGTTGTGCCAGCATTAAATATTAAATATATATCAACCTCGATCCCAGGGCTTCTTCTCTCTTGACGTCTAAAGAGAAGAAGCGCAGGGATCGAGGTTGAATATATATATATATATAACTGTTTTCGTTTATATTTAAGTTTTTTTCTTTCGTGACGTATGAGGCGACCATGACTTTCGTTATACTACAGATGAACCTCATCCCCAGGGCTTTTTCTCATTTGAGATTTAAATTAGTGATCCATTTAGACTTTGAGAGAAAAAAATAATGGCCACGAGGGTGATTTCCTAGACAAGACAGTGAACAATTTTATTGAAACTATTTATAATTGCCTCATTTAGCCAGATAATTGCCTCATTTAGCCAGATAACATATTGAAAAGATATTTAACAGAGAATTGTATTTAATAAAACATGAACCTAGATCTAAGAGCTTTCTCTAGACTTAAAGAGAGAAGCCCTGGGATCGAGGTTGACAAAACATTACTTTTAACCCTATTAATACTGGGCCTTTTGGGGGCTCCGTATCACTGTGGGGTGGGGGGGTTGTTTCAACCCCTCCCCCTCTATAACTTTTGATAGGATTATGCTGTAGTGTTGAAACTCTCCAGAATATTAGTCCATCACATAATTAACATTTTGGCATAATTAATTTTTTGATGACGTCATTAATTAGGATGACGTCATCAAAGTCATGACAGGTGCTGGAATCTTTTTTTTACCACCTGAAATTTGGTTACTAGGGGAAATTTATCCCTAGTTATCGAAATATTTTTTTTTCAAAATGATCCTAGATAAATTAAATGAAAAGTGCTAGAATTTCTAGTCGTATGAGCCATTCATTCAAAAGTTATGTAAAAATGTATGAGATGGGGGGTTGAAACAACCCCCTCCCCCAGTAGGAATAGGGTTAACCCAATGAGGCATATAGTTACTTCATCAACAGAGCCAAAGCTATGTTAACCCTATTAGCCATGGGGGCGGCATATTCATTTTGCGATATTTTGTTCCCTATTAATGATATGGTATTGAAATTTGGTGACTTTTTTTTAACTTTTAATAAGGACTGAGATTAAGGATATTTTTTATAAATATTTTAGTTATTTTTGGGGGGTAACTTAATCCTGAACAGGACAATCTCTGTCATGAGAGATGACGTCGTCAGGAAAATATTTATGCCAAAATATTGATTATGTGTTGATCTAACTTTTTGAAAAGTTTCAACACTACAGCATGGTTTTATTAGAGCTTTTGGAGAGGGGTTATTATATTTTAAATTTTGACTGACACTCCAGGCACAAAACTGTACCAGACTCTCCACATCACTCGCTAGACACTACTGTGGCGCACAAACTGGAACACTCACTTTCGCCAAATGACATGACAAGAGTTTGACTATCTGCAAAGGCATTCTGCCTCATGATGCTACCACCATTGGCAACCTCATCACACAACTACATAAACATTCACTGAAACGATCGCATCATAAAAACACCAATCACCTCTAACCACTGCACAGACCTCTACAACCACCACATCATTAGAAGTACCCAACCTCGATCCCAGCGCTTCTTCTCTAAATTTAGACGTCAAGAGATAAGAAGCCCTGGGATCGAGGTTGTAGAAGTACCGTCATTGCTGAACATGCATTTTCTATCATGGAGAATAGCCTGAACCTAAACCCTAGAGCTAAGGAGCAAGAACACGTCGACACTGATAACTATACCACACCCATTATGTATAGATCATGCACAAGTGTATATTGCTACGTCTGTTATCTACCAAAAATGGACATCAACACACCCGTTACCGACCCAGTAAACACAAGGACGTCTTTAAGACGTCTCAAAAGTACTTAGTGTCCAATACAAACAATCCTTAGAATATTCTCATATCTACAACAATGATCACAACGTGAAAGTTTACCAAATACGGTCCCTTATTTATCCATATTCTGACTGTGTATTGCCGTAAATGGCAATACACAGTCCGAATACGGGAAAATACGGGATTGTATTTGTTAGATTTCACTCTGTGAATGAAACTAGTAATTTTACTGCATATTCCTTTAAAGGCGGGTTTCTAAATGAAGCCATTATTTGACATCGTTTTCAACCAATGTAATGGCTTCATTTAAAATTGAACGTATTTGCCTAGTGGAAATCCACCTTAACCCTATTCAGGCCGGGCTTTTTGGGGTTCTGAGTAGTCGAGGGGAAGGGCACAAAGTACCCCTCCCACACCCCCTTCCATAACTTTTGATAAAACTATGTTGTAGCGTTGAAACTTTCCTGAAAGTTAGATCAACTCTTTATTTACATTTTAGCAACATATTTTTTTTTGATGACGTCATTGCTCACGATGAACGTCATAGCGGGAAAACAGGTGGTGCAGAAAAAAATAAAAATAGTTGATATTTTTTTTTCTTTCAAACTATATACCAAAATAATTTTCAAGCAAAAATAAGAAAAGTTTGGAATATGTTAAATAGTCATATAAGCCATTCATGTCAGTTATGTAAAAAAGGTTTAGCAGGGGTTGCACTTTGTGCCCACCTCCCCGGCCTAAATAAGGTTAACACGCACATACATTTCACAGCACCCCCCCCTCCCACAGGATAACAAACACCTATAAACAAACTGTAATTTTACACCACCAGTTATAAAGATCAATACACCCAACCATTCGATTGATAGGATTTATAGAATGTCCATCTAAGGCCGGATCCACTCAACAGCTTTTACATTGTATACACATTTAATGACTCCCAGCACACTCTCTGAAGGATGTCGTCGTACACAAAATTCTATTAAGACACATTCTATTGACCTAACCAAAGTCCAGAATTGATTGTTTCACCCAGTACAGCTTACAACTTCGCCATCAACATTTGATCTGTACAGAGCATTTCACCCACTGGTGATCCCACTAATTACACAACTATAACCCTCATACTGGTCACGATGTTTTTACAGAATACATAAGATTTATTTTCGTGATTGTTGCACCGTTCTCCTCGTTCGCCCAAGACTCATTATACAAGAGCGCCATCGTTTAAGGAATGGTATCTGAACTCAACTTACCACAGCCTATCAACAGGCGTTTCCCAGATATTGCTCCCCATAGCTCACAGCTTGCTTCTCACAGCAGCAAACACACAATGGTTCGTCACCATCCACAGGATAGAGTCACCAGGAAAGAGGGATTTCTGGACACAACTCCACCCCACCTGAGGTTGTTTCAGAAACCGCTCTTTAACTTAATATAAAAGTTATAGATATACTCTTAAACATTCTAGTCATATTCTACATATAAATCCCAGCGGCAAAAACCTGTTCAAAGTCAGCAAAATAACGTTTTGGGAACGTTGTTCTAATGTTATTTTGCTGACTTTGAACAGGTGTTTGCCAGCTAGAATATACCCTATAATCGGGCATAATAACGCCAGTGCTTATATCCGAATATTTAAGATTTCCTACTTTTCAAAATCAAAATTTGGCCCGGATATAGGCGCCCAGCGTCAAATTTATTTTATGCAAAAAATGTGCAAAAACTTAGACCATACCTAGTGGCCAAAAATGTTGTTCTATGGTTCTAGTAGAAATTGTAACTGATTAATGACTGCTTTGTTCCAATCAATTACAAGGTCGATGACTCGCAACTCTCCTTCGTAAATATTATTTACCCATATTTCAAACAATTGTCACCCAACATCGCATTAATCCTATTACCACTAGGCTTTTTAGGGGCTCCTAAATATAGACTTTGCCTCCCCTACTGGAAATTTCTGGATTGCTTTGGTATTACACCATGAAACTTGGCATGATATTAGTACCAACTGTTATAAACACTTTGGTTGAAACTTCTTTTGATGACGTCATTATTTTTGGTGATGTCATCATTTTATAATTGTTTCATTAACTTTTTATCTTTTTCTTGTTTTTAAACGTAAAACCTAAAAGTTGAATAAAAAATGATACTGGTGACCTTCAAAAAGGGACCCCCTATTTCAAGGTCAAGAGGGAGAAGGACGGATTTTGGGGAAAAAAAAGTTTTCTAAAGGATAAAAACTAAAACTCTGAAAATTTTGGATTCAAGACACATTACCATCAAGAGTTATACAATATAATGTTGGAGGGGGCGGAAAACTCTTGATTGAAATGTGCTAGGAGGCCGAGTTTTTAGTTTATAGTGCTAATATGGTTAATCCGCCATATGATTCTTCTCTTTTCTACAAGCACTCACATAAATATTCAAGACAATCTAAAATTTGAGCAAAAATTCCGAATTTCCAATTAGATAAAAAGCCTGAAATTTTAGGTGGCAAGACAAAAGACACAAAAAAAAGAATGTGTTTCAAGAGCCTGGGTACTAGGCTGCTAGGGACAGCAGAATTTGTCAAGTTGGCAAAAATACCTAAAATCCTCAGTCTTGGAATTTGTTGATGGTGGGGTTCCATCGTAACGAACCGTGCTATATGTCTGAATCCGGATCGCTTTCCGGAAAGGAAGAATTTTGCGCCAAGACAGCACAAAACCCTCATCCGACCTGTGCAATACGACTAAGACCCCCCAGTAGTTCAGCCAAACAAAGTTTAAAGCCCCGAATCGGATGTTCGGATTCGCCGTAAACTGTTCAGCAAGGACTTACCAACTGGGAAAACTGTAGTTTTCAGTGCAGTATTTTACCTCGACTACTCATTACGATGAAATGGGAATTCACACGTCGGCGCAAACCCTTATTAATCTCATTGGAACGGAGCGAGGCAAATCTTATCTACACTCGATACTACACTTGATGATCTTAGCCATTAGGCCGAGAAGCGATCTTAAGTTTACTCAATAAATATCTGAGACAAATCTCCATAGACTTGTCCTGGTCGTTTTCCGCATTTGAAATCTATTTGTGGTGTGTATTATTAACCAAATTTCATGAAATGTCGCCTTATTTATGCATTTGCTTGTAGATTTGCGATAAAGACAGTCAGTGGTAAAAATTAGAGCAAATATTCACTGTGAAATATTTTCTGGCATTTTGAGAATAGTTTCTGGCTATAAAACCTGTACCCATGCTAAAAAAGACCTCCTCTTAGTGATTATTTACTATTATTTTGACCACTGTAGCATATTTTGATATACTTACTTGCCAACACAATCAATATCAAACAAAGCATTTTTATTGAATGAATCACATCAATTAGCCAATTAGATATCAGTAACAAACTATGAAGACGAAATAAATTAAACAAATAAAAAATCAGAACAGTTATCAATTATGAGACGAATTGCGAATTTTTACAAGTAATATACGCCAAAACTAAAGGCCGTTTTCCACTTCAGAAATTTTTTCGCGGAACGGAAACGGAACAGAAAATACACACGCATAGAAAGAAATTATAGATATTCCATCGGTAGAAATTGACATCACACATTAGATTCGTTTGTGCGCATATGTTGGATGCTGTTGGATAGAAGAGTTTTAAACTTTCATCCAACATTTATTCGAATATTTTAGACAAATTGCATTTTAGATTCCTTTGCCCTACCTAGTATGGAACAGCTTAGTGGTAAAGAGTGCCGGAAAAAAATAAATAAATAAATAAATAAATACAAACCAAGTAAGTAAAGCTATTAGCTAGCTAGGCACTCACAAAAAAAAACATACAGTTGATAGTATCAGCTGCAGATATAAACCAAACTCAAAAAGTGAGATCTTACAAATATTCGGGATTTCAACTTACACAAAAAGTCTTTAGCAAGACGGAAGGAGTTGAGTTTTCAAAAGACCTAAGATCCAAATTCCTCATAAATCTCTAGAGACTTCCTGTGGTCGTTTTCCTCGTTTATGTTTTACTTATGGCGTCGTAAAATGTTTCATAATTATTGCTAATGGTTTCAGACTAATCATTCATGCAGCAGATGATAAGATGTAGCCAAATCTTACTTAAACATGCTTGCACAATTTTAACTACAATATTCGCCCTTTAAAGTATTCTTTAGCATACTTTGAACAAGTTTTTGCTTACTGGTATATTAGAAAAATGAAGGACGCATTGAAGAATTCAGAAGTATTAATAAAAAGTTCATAACTAATCCAAAGTAGTTTGAGTGCCAAGTTTCGAATTAGGTTTACCAAGCTATGATAGTCCAGTGTATCGCACTCAGTTCTCTGATCCCACCTAAAAGGGTGTTGGATTACGGGTTCTATTATACTAGCAGGCCGTGGTTATAAAATTTTTGGTTAGTATAATGACCGCTAATATTTAATTTTATACCTAAAAGAAATAAACTAACGACTAGCACAGATTGCCATGTTTACAAGAAACGTTTACAGGTACATCGCGCGTAATAACTGTTACTAAGGGAGTGTAGTTAGGCGTTGGTCCAGGCCAAGGCGGTCATCGAGACAAACGGACAAAATACAGAACATTTAATATTGGTAAAAACAAAAGAAACTGCCTGACATATAGACATATAAAAAAATTGTTACTCCGTCTCTCCGTTGTATGTTAAAAAAAGTCATGGGTTAAGATTTCATTTCCACTGTAGGCTAAAACTTTAACTTCAAAAAAGTATCATCGTGACAAACAGTAAAATCAGTGACAAAATTAATTTCCAAAAATTTCAAAACAACATTTTTTTATAAAATTTGTGGTTATATTCCGTTGTGCCACCTATGTACAGTAATGCATGATTTGTTGTTTCAAAGGACATTTTATTTTAGCTAAATCAAAATTCTAGGAATTTATATCTTGCAAATTGCTTCGAAATTGTTTGTTAGAAATTGTTTGGAGATCTATGCATTTGTTGTTTCGAATAACCTTTTAAAATACTTGATATGTGGTATGATATGTGACCTTTATTCACTCCCCTGAAGATTACTCCTTTACAGTTCTTTATAGTTAACCTATTTTATTCATAGTTAAAATTTTCATGGATCATATTTTATTTTGTTTTCCTGACAACACAAAAACAGTTTATATAGACACAAATGTCAACTGTATATAGCATTTGGAAGTGGCTCGGGAAGTAGAGCTGAAAAGTAGTGAAGATCTCAGCGACTTAAATAATCACTGCAAAAGAGTTTTGTTAGCATAGCTTCAAGCTGAAAACCTTAAACTATGCTCAAAAATCTCTTTTCCAAAGTGATTGTTTAGTCTGCGCATAAAATCTAAAAATTCTTGAAAGGCAAATTTTTAATAGCAGGTAAAACCCTTATAAAACCTGTGCCTAATAAATGGAAATGTGGGTGTTTTTTTTTTTCTAAAACAGAAATTTACGCATGCGCAATACGAATGATTCATTGGGAGAAAAAGAAGTTAAAAAATTCTTATTTTTTTTTCCTCTTAATTCCATCGGATGGTAGAAGGTAATTTCTGTTTGACATTATCGGTTGATTTTAGGCTATTTGGCACGCTGAGTTGGGAGGCTAACAACGCTCTAGCGGGCGTTGTTTTATCTTTACACCTAAAAAAAAAAATTAGGAAAGAATTTGGCACCACTTAATAAAATCTCTAAACCAGCCCCTGTAACAGACAGGGGTTTCTATTATAACTGGCACTCTTTTGTTTGATTCGCTATTGTTTGTATATTGAATTGATTTGCTATTGCTATTGTTATAGCAATGTGCGTTTTATTATTTTCAGAGCCAATAGAATTTATTTGCACTATGATTGTCAGTCATGTGTGTTTCGGAAAGAAAAAATACAGAATTTTTTTTTCAAATTCTGCAGTATAGCCGCTACTGTGCAGTATCGAATAAACGGAGAAAATAATAACACTTGTACCTTACTATCACTGTTCCAAGGTTTGTGTAGCAGGCATTTAGTTAGGGACTAGTTGATTTAGTTAATTTATTCTAACAGCCAGAATTTAAGTCCATTTACGATACACATAGCCAGGTTAGATTAAGAACTTTTTAACTTTTCCCGGATCTACAGTTTGCATTTTAACAAATCTCACTCTCCTGCGTCGAGGTGATTAAGCTATACAAAAATTTGTCAAATGTATTGCATGGAATCTCTGGAAAGCTGAAATTTTACAGGATGATAAACAAACATATAGCTATCGTTTGGTGCTAGAGTTGAAACTCCGACCCAAAATTTATTTTTGCCTGAAAATAGAGTTAACTGCTTCCTTAAGACGGATGGGTTTTTTCACGAATAGTTTTTTTCCGTCGCGACGTAGTTTTGATGTTGTTACAACGTTGTTACGATGTTGTGTACCGGCAAAGTCGTAGAACGAGATATTCGGGACTGTATTGGGTAGTTTCATACGGTGTGGTGATTAGTAGTCATTCGTTTATCCGATATATATCGGGCTTTGTGTATAGGGTTATTAATTAATTGACTCCAGCCAGTCACTATCCATAATAGCGATTTCCAAATCCACCTGAAACATCCTCCAAATTCATGTTTTGTCAATAATTATTTTGATGAAGGACTGATAGCCTGGAAAGCAAACATATATATATATACAACCTGTCTTTAATCATTACAAAGCTGTAACGTATACGTGCGCTTATTTTTCGAAATCTGAAGATGAAACATCTGACGCCATGAAACAAGCAGCGAAAGAGGCTTTCAATTCAGGTAAACATAGAGCAGATGAGATCTATTGTTGGATCTTATGCTAACAGAAGGGAATTCTCAGTTTAAGAAGCTGTATATATTTTAATGCCTGAACTATGGCTAAGCTTCTTTCGCTGCCTGTTTCATGGTGTAATTTTTACAAATAGCAATTTACCTGAGGCTTTAGAATTTATCGCAGTAAGGGCGAAATTGATGAACTACCAGAATATAGTGTTGATGTTTTTAAACGAAACATGGTTGATCGATATTTGGATAGACCAAATCTTACATTTTCAAATGGAAAATTCAGTACCTTAGATAGTTTTTGTTACGCTAAATTTGTAGGTCGTTACTATCTACTGCCAAAAACCTCAAATAATTTTTTACAAGAATTACGTTTGGAAATTAACCATAGGGCTTGCAATTATCCATCTACTATTCTGCTAATGAGTTCCAAGGAAAATGGAAGTGCAGTTAGGTAAAAGCTGTTTTGTGATACTATGTACCAAATCGCCACAAATATCCTGCGAAACATGCGCAGTATTTGCTTTTCATTTTTACCCGTTTTGTAATGAATAAGATTTAAAGTCAAATAACACAGGGTCATATTCTAAATAGTTGCAAGAACCTGGTGTCATTGATATTATTAACAGAAATAAACAAGTGTTTGAGCCATATGGAGATTTAGTTGAATCTGCATTGTTAAATTTACGCACAAATTTAGCTTGCAATCAAGACTCTTACGCAAATCAAAATAATGATCAAGTTGAAGAATTACTGGATACTGGTAACGATTTAGCATCAGAAGATCCAGCAGATGATGCCACAATACTCAATAATACATGTGTTGTTCCTGCTACTGCACCCACCGTTATATCTGATGATGAGCTAAATGTAAAAATTAGATCCTTAAATCGGAATCAAAGAGATTATTTCGAAGTAATATATAATTGGGCAAAACAGTTTGTAAAGAACTTATCAGCAATCACAAAAATCGAGATCAAACCATTATTATATATATTTTGACAGGAGGTGCTGGGACAGGTAAATCACATCTGATAAAAACTATATTGCCTGCATTAACCAAATACTTTTTCATATCGAGCAGCAACTTTAGATAAACCAAAAGTATTAAGTAGTAGCACCAACTGGTGTAGCGGCTGTCAATATAGATCGAACAACTATTCATACTTCATTAGGAATACCCATTGGTAGATATGGAATATATTTACCAAGACTAAGCGATAAAAAGAGATCATTTTTGCGAAAAAAGTTGTGCGAGTTGCGTATTCAAATTTGCAACTTTTGTATATCCATCTCAGATTAGTAGAAATATTTGGTTGCTCAGTCAATATACTCTTTGCTGGTATAACTGTTGTTGCAGTTGGTGATTTTTATCAGCTACATCCCGTACAAAAAAAACCGGATTATGCTGAATACAGACAAGTTGATACAGAGATGCATGGCAAAATTTATTACATCTATGGAACCTTTTCAAAATAGCTGGACTACATGAAATTATGCGGCAAAGAGGCGATTCTGACTTAATTGATCTGCTAAATAAGATCCGAACGTCTTCATTAGAAGGAAATGGTGATAATTATCCTAGTGATACCTTTCACATATTTGCTGAGAATAAACCATGTCCAGAACATAATCAGAAGATGTTAAGTTCAAATCAAAATAATCTATATCTGCCATTGATGATCTTCCTAAAAATGTTTCGAAAGATGTTATTGAAAGAGCACTTAACCAAAATCAAAGTGAAACTGGTGGCCTTGCAAGATTACTTGGAATCAAAGCAAATGCAAAAGTTATGTTAACAGTCAATATAGATATAGCCGATCGTTTGATTAATAGCCATATCACAACAGTTAAACATATTTCATTTGACGTAAATCGTATTATCCTTAAAATATATATCAAATTTGATGATGCACATGCTGGTCTTAAGAAAATTGATACTGATTTGTTTGCAAAGTAACGCAAATCGGTTCCTATTGAAAAAACGGAAGCAAGTATTATCATAAGAATGAATAAATATAGTTCACCTGTTATCGAAAGGACTCAGTTTTCCCTGATGTTGGCTTGGACATGCACAGTTCACAAGGAGCAAGGTTTGAGTTTAGACAAAGCTGTGATTAGCTTTAGATTACTGAAACAAAGGTGCATTAACAATGGACGAATGTATGTAGCTTTAAGTAGAGTGACCTTACTTAGTGGACTATTCTTAACAGGTGAGTATAAATCTTTTGCCATTAAATCTGATCCAAGAGTATTAAATGAGCACTATCTGATGCTGCTCTTACGGTTACACCGTTGAATGCAAGATCACTTCATAGATATGCTATAGATATTTTTTATGATCAGGTATTACTAAACACAGATGTATTATGTTTCAGTGAAACTTAACTTTTGCCTAATCAAAATACAGATAATATTTCTGAAGTGTTGAACAACTTTAATTTTGTACATAATAAATGCAATAACAAGTTTCAAAGGATTTTCTTTTCCACAAATCACATATAGAAATAGACGATTATCATTATAGTACTGATGTATCTGTAATCGATTTTAAGAAAAGCTCATTTTCACTAGATCCAATCCGAGTAGTGGTTGTGTACCGTAAAAACAACAGCTGCTTATCAGTTTTCTATCATACTTTAAATAAGATACTGTACATGCTGTTTTGGGTGATTTTAATATAAATGCTCAAAAGATTGAGCTGATACATTATTACAGATATTTCAGAATTACCAGCAAATCGTGCAAGACCCAACACATCTTGGAGGAGTGACTCTGGACCATATTTACTTCAGAAAAAACTTTGTGGAAATGTGTCAATGTTGATTGTTTTGTAAAGAGTATATACTTCTCCCACCATGATGCAGTTCAGTTTATATTAGTTGTAAGAATACGAGTTCAAGTTTATTTAATTCTATGTGTGTGTGGTATTTTGTTAATTTTGCTTTTGTTTATGCAAAGGGGATGTGAGTGTGTTTATAGGAGGGTGGTTGCTGGAGTTTAAATGAACATCGTTTCAGCACTTCTCATTTGCTCTTATTTCAAATCCTGCAGTAGTGAAGAACACAGTTACCGTAATGCCTCGATTAAACGCCCCCTCGGATAAGCGTCTCCCTCGAATAAGCGCCCCCCTTTGAGGCTCGAAAATTAAATAAGCGCCCGGGCGCTTAATCGATGCATTACGGTAATTATATATTTATTATTAATTATGTATTTTCTTATTTAATAATGTATTTATATTATCAAAAGTTTTGTATGGTTTTTATTCCAAAATTAGGAGTGTCAGGTTTCACTTGCAGAAGAGGGATTTTGAGAATAGTTTTTCAACTTTGGAGCTGAAAACTACTAAAAAAGCGTTCCTCTACAGGTGATGTCCGTCACTTATATTCAGGCTTAGGAGCATTTAATTAGCATTTTTAATTAGTCAGTTTTAACCTAATATTTATTACCGTATACATATTTTTTAATATTTTGTATAATTTTATATTTCAAAATTAACATTACTTGCATTTCCATTTAATGTTTGTAATAGGAAAAGTCAGTTTTAACCTTGATCTAATTCAATCACTCAGTTGGTTTTAACTTTTATCAAAATCAATTTCTCAGTTAATTTCTTTAGCTACATTGCTATTCATAGAGATAGTTAATGTGTTTTTTGATAAGATCAAAAATGTTTGCAGCCTTTTGTCTTTTTGTTTATAGGTATATCTTCTAGAATTAAATTTGTATTTAAATAACTCCTTATCAATTCAAATGACGTATCCTATGGAACGAAATATGGAACGAAAGTTCTTGGGGCTAATAGATGATGACCGTAACACATACACTATACTACAGAAGGTATGTATTCTTACCATACTGAAAATTTTCCTAACTGAATTCATTCTTACAAACACGGCCGTTATTGTTCATTTTCTAAGTTTTTCGGTTGGTCCATTTCTTTAATTGTTTCGTATCTGAATCATTTAGGAACCCATTCCCAGGCAAGCCTGAATATAACTGCCGGACATCACCTGTGGGGGGAGTGATTTTTGAGTATAGTGTTCAGCTTTTAAGCATATCTTGAGCCTGAAAACTGACTTGCCAAACATAAGTCTGATTTCAAATTTTGATATGCTTACACTCTTGAAGTTGCAACTAATGTGTATTCGATTAATGCTATTAGCTGTAATATATAGAAAAAGTTCCATGAACAGAACATACTTATGAAATATCGCAATTGTGATTACATTACTGTGACCTGCCTCCTGCTATATATCGTTTCATTATTTTCATTAACAACCTCCCGTTATATATTGTTTGAATTGGTTACAATAATGCAGGCAATAAAAAACTATAGCTACATGGCAAATATAGGCCGATTTCCATTAGGCGATTTTTGTTGCTCGCGCTACGTTTATTGAGTGACTTTTAACTCAGTTTCTTTTAGCGTTTGCGACAAAAATTGCCAAATGGAAATCAGCCTTGATATGATATTTCTTACTTAAAATTGTATTATTGTAACTAGTATTTATTGAATGACTTTTAACTGAGTTTCTTTTATTCAGCAACTTTTTTAACAAAGCGCATGCTTAGTTAAAAATGTTACGTAATAAAAGTAGCATGTGCGCCAAAAACCTCCTAATGGAAATTCAGCCTTATATACGATTTTTTTTTTTTAATGATATTATTTTTTTTAATGCACGTAACAGGCCTTGAATTATCTTTTTGATCTTCTGATTTACCAGTGACACTAGGCTGTGTTAAGATGTTATTGATTTCCTGATGTATGCATAGTATTCATGAACCAGGGTATTTTCTAACAAACAGATTCAACGTCTCATTATAAGAAGTCATCAATGCATGTAAACAAGTCTTGAATTATCAGTTTGATCTGCTGTTTATTATTACACTGGGATGTGTTAAAAGTTGATATTCATCATCCACTATAGTAACGTCAATGCATCAAGCTCGTTCCCAGCACCTTTTGACTTTTTTTTTATTTTTCTCGGACCGAGAAAAATAAAAAAAAAAAGTCAAAAGGGACTGGGGACGAGCTTGATCAATGCATGTAATAAGCTTTCAATAATCTGTTTTGTCTGGTGTTTGTTTACCGATGACACTAAGCTCTTCTTGAATTTTTTTTACGATTTTATTATATACAGTAGTATGAGAAATAACTATACTTCTTGCTGGGATTTTGTCATAAATTATATCCCACTTACATTTTAATTTTATAGCCTTGTATAAGATGGTATCCTGATCAACAGGCTGCTGTCTGAATTCGCTAATTCATGCTAAATGCTAAATTTTGATTTTCTGCTGATTTTTAAAACTTAGGGGTTTCTAATTCATTTCAATTACTTCGAAGAATTCTGCGATTTTGTGTCAGAATGAATAATTTGATCTGATAGAGTTTGAAAACTCCAACTTGGTTCCCAGGGCTTCTTTCCGCTTTTTTGAATGGAGGACGGCAAAGAAGCCCTGGGAACCGAGGTTGTGAAAACTCAAATGTTGACATATTATTGAATAAGCTTTATCATTTTTTATAAGTTATTTTCTAACAAACGTGGAAATTCATGTTTTTTGATAGCTTTTCACCGATTATGCCCCTAGCCGCGGAAACTCTTCAATAATTTAAAAGAACGACTCTATCCAGTCTATAGGTTTTTCAGAAATTATATTTTTTTTGATGCGCACAAATAGATACATGCAGTAAGCGTGTGAAATACGGCATAAATCCAGTGAGAACGGTGTGCATGAAAAAACAGTTGTCAAGTTAAAAAGTTCAAATGAGCAGTAGGAACGTTTTATCGATTAGATTTGAGTCCGCTTCAGTGAGTTGCCGCGACTAAATAATAATCGAGCGGGAAATATACCTTTCGAAGAAAGATTCGTCGGGAAAAAGTGTCGAAAAAGTGACGAATTTATTCCTCGAGCGTTGATAAAAATAAGATAGTAATATTAAGTAGGAATGGTTTTGATCAAAATGTTTCAGACTTAGAAACTTTGAGCAAAATGTTCTATGTATAATACAGTGTATTACGCCTTGTCGAATCGGAAGAAGATAAAAACAATTTTAAGTTTTATAAATCATCCTACTACTGTAGGTTGTCCAAATTACCAACACAGAATTAGATATTTTCGTTTCAATATGCCTTATATATTTTTTGAACATTCCACTTGCCGATCTGTGATTAGACATTATCAACGTGTGATTAATAACAAATTAAAAATTCTTATATATACCAATTTCTGATTACTCAAACTATTAGCATGGGTAATCAAAATTTGATATTAAACAATGGTTAACACTCAGTATCTGTTGATCTATGACGTATTGTCAACGTTAATAACTACGTTGAAAAAACGTCAAATACCAAACAGGGAAATACACGACGTACAAATGACGTAAGAGACAAAATAGAGTTGAAAATATTTCAATTATATCTTGTCCTTTGACATAAACATTGAC